>CAEFZY010012445.1:0-21668 GCA_903066815.1 Brachyrhaphis roseni
AAAAAAATTCATAAATAAGCCGCATCGTTGTATAAGCCGCAGGGTTGACAGCGTGTGACAAAAGTCGCGGCTTATAGTCCGGAAATTACGGTAATACAAATCAGGGTTTCCCCCGGAAATTTAGCTAAGCCCGTTGGTCGGGGTGCCAACGTGGTCCATCGTGTTTTTGTATTAAAAGATATTAAATTGACAGGAAATGTAAAAATATTACTGGATAATTACATGTTACGGGAAAACATCGCCAGTGAAACGCTATTTAAACCCACAACTAGTCTTAAAAACAACAAATCAAAAAATGCAATTAAAATGAATATCAATTATTTGCACTTCTGTTTAATCCAAATTAAGTCAGCAGCTCCATCAGGCCCCCAGGGCTTCAGGGGCCACATAAAGGCTAATATTTTAACATAGACCACAGATACATAAATGTAACATTTGTTTAATGAGATGATCAATGCTGCTAAATTTGATTTAATGGTTTCAGCATACATAAACTAAAAGATTTTAAATTGTTGGCAAGTTTACTTTGTAAAAGTTCAACGAACAATATTAATAGTTAGATTGCTTTGTTACCATACCTACGATCTGATGTTATGAGTTTAATCTTTGAGTTTGAGCTCTGTTCCCAAATACAAGCTGCAATTATAACTGATTGCTTTTTAGGTTGGCCAATTGAACTACTCCCTCTCTCCCAGATTTCACTACATCTAACACAGAAGCTGTTATAGGTGCTGATGTTTTTAGTAACAAAAGGAGTCCTTAAGTCAAATTCTGCTCAAGGCTTCATATAACTTTGGACCGGCCCTGCATGATGATTTAAATTCGCTGCACTGTGCAGAGATGTGCAATAAACGGGAGATTTAATTCAATGCTGCTAATGTGGCTCTAGGAGCTCTTCCATTTCGTGTCTGTTGAGTTTTTAATAAGTGTCACAGAAACTGTTGTGGTTGCTGGAGTTAATGGGACGAGATTTTCAGATCTCTGCGTGGCCGCGCGCATCAACTCTGGCTAACTAAATAGACAACACATTTGATATGGTTTGATGCATTGTGTAACAGGAAAAATAATACTACAACAATAATGTAACAGAAGTATTAATATCGGATATAAAATTTTCATATCGGTGCATCATCAATTAAACGGCAATTTCCAGACGAATTCAAATATCTACAATTAAAAAACACATTGATCTTTTGAGAATAATGGTTGTTTAAGAACCTCTTGTAGGTTTCACTTAATATGGTAAATTCCAAATTCATAATATTACAAGAAAATTACTAAACAAGTATTACTAAACAAGTGAAGGCTGCACAGAGGATTGTTGGGGTCATACTCCCCACCATCACAGGCATTTACACCTCCAGATGTAGGCGGAGGGCCACCTGCATCATGAAGGACCCCACCCACCCAGCACACTCACTCTTTCGCCTGCTCCCCTCTGGCAGGAGGCTGTGGAGCATTAAATCCAGGACGACCCGCCTGAGAAACAGCTTCTTTCCAGAAGCTATAAGACTCATTAACTCCCGATAAGAATAGCACTTAGCCGGACACTTGACACAGCACTTTATAAGAGCCACTGTACTCCCATAGCTACTTTATCCTATCCCTACATAGGGTTATGTATAAAGTAATACTATAGTATTACTTTTTTTTATCTTACTGCACTTTATCTTATCGTATTTATTTGCTGTTGTGGGGTTTAACCGGGGACCTTGGGTACCCAATTTCGTTCCACCCCATGTACCACATGTGATGTGAATGACAATAAAGTTTCTTATGTCTTATGTCTCACTTCTCTAACAAATGTAGCAATAAGACTTTGTTTTGTCCATTGAATGAGTTAAAACAAATGGATGCTTTTTTTCAAAGTTTTGTCATGAGAACCTTATACTAACTGTCAAGGTGTAATAAGTACAGCTCATTATAATAACCAATAATACTTGCAATACACACAGTATTACTTTGTGATATCGATAACTGTGCCATCAAAAACTGAAAACGTTTTAGAAATATTCCACAGCCTAAACACTCGGCCTAGCCAAAACTTTTAGCCTTCATAACTTGTATGTTATCACACATATATTGTATATTACAGCATCAAGGTCATGTATTTAGATTTTGTAATGACCTAGTTCCCTCAAATGAGCAAAAACATTAAAAGCCAGTTTGTAAAACGTTCCTGCCCACTCTTTACACTCTGAGTTTGTGTGTCTGTCTGGGACCCTCCTGTGCAAGCACATGCCATAACAGGACATTCCAAACAAAACACACTGATACAAACACACTGTATAGAGTACAGTGGTGCATAATGCTACCACATGGCAGCTAAACATCACAAAAACCATCAAAGGAAATCTGATCCAGGATCTCTTTTTTGTCCTGTATGAGGTCTGAAGTGGCTTTATTTAAACCAACTTCAAAAGGGTTACAACTGTATGTACCGTGTTGAAATTTGCAAAATATTTTGACATTTCAATACATTTTACCCCTCACCTGTCCACCATGTTGGGATCTGCGGACCTGGACAGCAGAAGCTCAACGCAATGTGCTATTTTATCTTCACTGCTAGAGGCAGTACAACTGGCCATGAGCACGGTCCAACAATCTGTTGAGAAGAAAAACATTTTCAATGAAATATATGAATTATAGATTTAATATATTGATTAAGAAAGAGAAACTAGGTGAAAAGCAAACTAGTGGCAAAAAAAAGAAAATCCTGTCCATTGGCATCATATTGGGCATTAAATCAACCCTTAAATATTATGCCTCTAAGCTGTAATAACAGATTTTTTTTTTCAATGAGATGAAATGGTAAGATCAACAAGTGTGACATAGAAACCACATAGATAAATATAGAAACCAAATAGATAAATACAGTCAGACATAGGGTTCAGTTAAATAGTGAAGTCAGTTTTACATATGCTTTTCGCACACTTTTCTGGCCAATCACCACTTTTAAATTCTGATTTTGGATGATACAGATTCTTCTGAGAAGTTGCTAAATATAGCAGCAATGTCACCAAGTTGGCAACAGTGAGGTGACTATTGTTAACCACACATGTGCAGATGTGACCTGGTCAGTCAGGGGTGAAGGGATGCAACAGTTTACTTGATGAAGAGTTTTCAAAGTGATTCCCAGAACCTTAAAGTGCACTCAAAAATACACTGGGTACATACATTAGTAGTGAAAATCTGGAAGATTTAGTCAGGAGCCTGGCAGCAGCATTTTGTGTAGTCTGGAATCGTTCTAGAGAAGTTTCGGTTAGACGTGTAAAGTGCATTACAATGACCCTGAGTGGTGTAAGCAAACAATGAATTAGGATTTCCATACTGGAGGGGAGACAATGGAGTCAAGTTGGGCAATATCTATGAAATTATAGAAATAATGCCAAATCAGAGATTTTCAGTAATTTTTTAGCATAAACCCAGAGCTAAGGATTGCCCCAAGGCTTCCAATAGATAATATTAAAACAACAATGGTCCAAAGAAGTCTTTTACATTTCAGGGTTTCCCTCAGTGTACTGTCAGCCTGGCGGGCAACCAGGTTTCACTTACGCCCCATGAAGCTAAGCATTGTTCATTTATTTAGGTTTTCTTAATGTATGGCTTGTAAAAAATTTTAGTTGCTGTGTTATGTATTGTTAATAATATCTACCAATAACACGTAATTACCTAATGGTATTTTCAAATTTTCATCAACTCTAAACATTTTTTAAGCCAACAACACAGCGGGCCGATTGTTGACAATTCCTAGCACTCGTACCACCAGTCTTCTGCTAAGCCCTGTTTTAGTTATTTCTTCTTGTGCAAAGATAGTCATTTCAGTTTTTTCCTTGCTTAATTGAAACAAGCAAACGGAAAGTCAATAATGTAATGCAGACTTACATTTAAAGGCACAGAATGAATCAACCTCCTGCAGCAAGAAAGGGCCCTCATTACAGAGCAAAGGAACTCAGAAACTGAAAGTTCTGTCTCTCATTCTGGATGAAATATCAGGTGTGATGTTATAAAGTTATAAGTACTATTATCTAAAATGGGACCAGGCCGTTTTAAGGGATTTATAGGTTCGTAGATTAGAAGTAACTACATCTTTGCTCTTGATTTTCAGATTAACCGGCAGACAGTTAAGTGAATTCAGCACAACAAAAATGCTGTCCTCATTTCATTAGTGTAGAAGTCAACACCTTGACTGCTACACTTCGAATAACTTGTAGGTTTTAACAACTTGTTAATAATTAATGCATTAATTAACATTAAAAATTCTGAATTGTTTGTGAGTGCATGCTTTCATATTAGGGATGAAAGCATCCTCTAAATATTAGTCCTTCCAACAGCAACTAGACCAGTGGTGCCCAACCACTGGGCCGCGGCCCGGTTCCGGTCCGTGGACCAATTGGTACCGGTCCGCACAAGAAATAATTAAATATTTCCGTTTTATGTATTATTTGAGTCTGGTGAATCTTTTATTTTGAAAATCCTTTAACTGGATTATCTCGGTTACGTCTTGCGCACCAACATTGAGCCACAAGCAGCAAAATGAGTTAGAAACAGATCAGGTGTCTTTGGAAAGTTTCTTTGCGAAGGGAAAATGTCCAGAGAAGAGACAGGAGAATGGATTTATCCCGGTAGGAGATTCCTACATTTCAAGCTGCTCTGCATGATATGATGACCGGATGTTAATGAGAGAATGAAGCTTCAAACTGCTTCTCCACGTAGAGACCAAGTAGCATCCTGTGCATAAGCAACACTTCTGGTGTCATTGTCTCTCATCACTTCCAGATGGGAGAAACAAGCTCAGGGCTCCTTTTTAAAATGTTCCGTATCTGACATAAAATCAGTTCAGTCGACAGAAAAGAGAAAAAAAACAACTCCTTTATTCGCACCGGCAGATCATTTGTCTGAGGCACTGAGCAGAGAAATCCATGTTTTGCACCCGGAAGTCACAGACATTAGTCGTTATCGTGAGTTAAAATTTTCACGAAAGTAAAATGTTCGTTTTTGTGGCGCCTCTGTATCTTATTTTGAAGGGATATGTAAACGTTACCATAGCGACCAGAGTCAGACAGCGTTAGGACAGTGGTCGAGATGAGAAGAGTAGAGCTGGTGAGGTTTAGGTCTGGTTCACACGATTTAAGGATTGTCGGCCGATTTTCCAAACCTCTGTGACCACAGAGCCGATAAAAGTCCAACAGGTTCGGTTGGTTCGTGTGTCCAGGAGCAACACAACACAAGAACCGATTCCACTCACGAACATCCCGATTCCAGAAGAAAATCCAGTTAAACCCCCAACATATCATACGTGAATTTAGAATAATCAAACACGGATGACGATGTAGGAGCAGTAGTGATAGTTTGTCTCATTTTAATGATAAAAGACGAAACAAAAAGAAAAGGGAGCAGCTGCTCTATTTGCAGTTATGTTTTTTCGTAAACATTTTTAATTGAATAAACATAACCACATATGATAAACATATATAATAATGATCTTTACATACAGTAATAAACATTTTCAAATATCACCTCCAATGTCCATCGGACTCTGGTTGTGCAATGTCAGCTGTTCGGGATTCCCCTCAGTTCTTCCGTCACCGCGCTGTCTGATTGGCTGCCTGTCACATTCAACATTCTGCGTTCAGTCAGGGAAAACCCCACTGGCTGCGATAATCGGGCCAAGACAATGTTGAATATACCCGATTTTAGATCGGACATATTTAACGAGCACACACCACCACCACACACTGCAGGACATTGTAAGATTTTCATAAAGGGAAAATCGGGACAAAAGAAAACAACAAAAAAACAAAAAACAAAAAAAAACTGACGAACCCCCCACCACATCCCCTTCCGGTCCGCAGCAAAAATTGCCAAGTCTCGACCGGTCTGCAGTAATAAAAAGGCTGAACTAGACAACAAATATGTCATGCAGCTTTTAAGATCCTCCAGACAAGGCTGTTTCTCATGTAGGAGACTTGTCTCATCAGCGTACATTCAGGTGACCTCAGTTTGGGCTGGAGTCAATGGCAGCAGGTTGAGGCAGTGCCAACAGCAAGAAAACTGACAGATAATAGTCCTTTGGCGAAGTTTAAATAGACTTTTGTTGAGAAGGACAATCTTGGTAGTCCCATGGTTTCACTTCAACCAAACAAAAGACTCGCTCCTAGCTTGGTGTTGTTTGATGTCATTCACGGAAGTGCGTAGTCCGATCTCAGGCCCTTTGATGTCCTCAAGGCAGGAGAAAGGACCAGGTGTCCCATAAATTAATTAGGATGTTCAAAATGTTCTTAGATTGATTGACAATAGCTGAAAAAGTTATTTAGGAGTCAAACTTTGTCTTTATGTTTAAATTAATGGAGGGTGTTAAGAAGACATCTGCAAACAATACCACAACTCTCCCACACAAAGCTTCCAGTAGGGTACAAAGTATTTACCGCATTGTTGGAGGCTTCCAACAGGAGAAATGTCTGACACATACTACACATTGCTCAGTGAATGGTGTGCATAACTAGTCAAACAACAAATCCTACATGCAGGAAGCTCTGATCGGGAAGAAATTGTTTTTACACCCATTTTGTTTATCAGTTCCAGTTTTAATTGTTCTTTTGAAAATAAAGTGTATCTATCTTTGGCAGGAAATCCCATGCATTATTATGTCATTTCCATTAAATCAGTGTAAAAAGGTCTTCAAACAATATTATCATTGATCACAATAATTTTTCAGGCAATTAATCGCTCAGCAAATTAAATTTTAAATGAGTAAAAATTTTCTTTGTAAAATGCATTTTATTTAGAAAAAAGGAAATGAGGGAGGTTAATCGACTTCTGGGCAGTTCTTATTTTTCAATATGTAATAAGTTTGCCTTCAGTTTCTTCTAAGTGCAGCTTCTAAATGTGGACTAGACTCCAGCACGTGAGCCTACATCTGTGTGTAGATTCCTGTGTCTTTGCCGCTGTGTATGTTTGGCTCTATATCTGTTTGTGAACGTATTTACATTTTGAGCGTGTTGGTGTAAACTACTCTGCTTGCGTCTGACTAGAGCTAGAGTAAATAAATCTGCGGCTTGACAACCGGTGAGAAGGTAGGACGGCAGCGTGGTGACCGCTATCAATCACGCCTGCATTCCTGTAGCCAGTCTCACAGCTTGGACTAACGTGTTACGACATCACCACGCGTCATTCTCTTGTTTAATCGTTTCCTTCACCTGTCTCAAAGTGTGAGATGCAAAGATCATGTGAAATCAGTCGCACAGTATAACTCTGTGTGTGTGACAGATTTTACTGGAGTGTGAACTCATTTATTTCAGCTATCAATATATCAGTGTACATTATTTGTTGAAGCTTAGAACTTTACTCCGGAGGACGTTGGCAGCTGTGTGAAGGTTCCTAGCTAAACCATCAGGGACACAAAGGCAGACACAGATTGGTGCAAATGGAGTATCGTATTTTTGCCATTATTCTGACTGGCAAAAATATGCCAGACAGAAAAATGGCAAGCATTCTGACATGTTTGATGTCAGAATGTTTGACATCAAACATGTCAAGCATCAAACATTCTGACATTGTAGGTAGGCCAAACTTTTCTAGGTGATAAATTGGGATAAAAAGGTAACATTGTCCTTTTGAGACTAGCATTTCCTACTATTATCTATGAAGGACGGCACGACCCCTTAAGAAGATCACAACATATAGTAATTGTTGTTGTTCACAGTTAACGTTATTGATTTTTCTTAGCCTTTCTAATGTCGTGAGCTATTTCTGACCCTACGTGGTCACTTGAGTACACATTGAACTGAGCGTGAGGGGTGCGCACTCAAGAGTCAAAATTTACAAAAGCTGGACAAAAACATGTGGTTGTCCTATGTTACTGTAACAAGTGTTGGGCTAGGCAGCTAACTGCGGCTACACAAGCAGCATGAGAAGAGTGTTCTTTCTTAGGAGTCTGATGTGTGAAAAGAACCAGGAGACAGTGCTTTTAGTCTTGGTGTATATATATTAAGTGATTTGAATAAAAACAACAATTACAACAACACAGTGAGAGACAAGATAATTGAGTCAGACTAGATTAAATCCAAAATCATAAAGTTCATAGTTCTTTTCCTTAGCTTGCCATCTCCGGATCCAGATGAGGATCTGGTCCAATCAGGGGGAAAAAAAAACAAAAAACCCCGACCTTATCAAGAGAGGGGCGTACTTAGCCACAATCAGCTGTGACAGGATCTGGTGACGGTCCAGGCAAGAAGCGCCAGTAATTCACACAATCAAATCAGTGGGCTCAAAGATTTGGAGGAGTTTCTGAGAAGGACGCCAGCAGCAAGCCACAATCACAGTGGAAAACAGGTGAGGATCTTTAACTGCGCGCTGGAGGCGTGGCTTTAAATAAGCTGGCTGAGTTTGGGGCACCACAGGAAGTGAGCCCGCAAAAATAAAAGTCCTTGACTAATTGTGGGTTACATTATCAACTTTAATAAGCAGCTTCTGCCAGCAGACACAGAGCGCACAAAAAAGCAGATGCAACAATCTGCAAAGCAGGTAAGGATATCAGGAGGAGCGTGGCAAATGTCACTGTCGGAGACTTCAGGTTAGCGGGGTGTTGTCCCATCAGTTTCAGAAACCACACACAAAAAGAACTTTGTAAAAGCGCATACTCCCCTACTGGACTATGCACAGAGTAGAAAAGTTGTGGGGTCCAAATGTCCACATCCTGGTCTTATGAGACTGCATCTCGGTCTCGTAAAATTTTGCAAGTTTTAATTTTGCCATTAAAACGTGCAAAATTTTGTTTTAATGGCAGCAGGTTTCTGTCTTGCAAGAGACAGCACACAAGATTAACTGTTATTTCTGTTATTAAAAGAAAGTAGAGGTGCACCGACTGGAGTTTTCTGGCTGATCACTGATATTTAAAAAGCCTGACTGATTTTGGCCTACACTGACCTGTTTTTGGACTAGTTACAGAAAAAAAGTTGCAAAGTTGACAACAGTAGGCTGACTATTGGGAAACATAGAGCTCTCTCAGAGAATGTGGTGGTAAAAAAAAGATTCTTAAGCCAATAATCCATCACCCAAAATTAAAGAAATAGGGACTGATCAATCTGCACACCCCATGAAATTACATCCCCTACCTAATAGCATAAAAATTTAACAATAATGCAAGTACACCGTGTCAAAGACTAATAAACAAATTTCTAATGAACATTTGAGACTGGAACTGGAAGACATTTTAAATATCCAAAATAAATACAAACAAACCAAAAACAAATATAATACGTAGATTGTGAGGTCTCTAAACAAACTTGCCCTATAAAATATGATTCATTAGCCTCTGACCAGAAAAACAGGCAAAACTAACAGTAACTATTTAGCAAACAATCTTAATGTGCACCATTTTGTTCTGGCTTTTTTGTATTTTGTTTGTCGGTTTAACAGCGCAGTGACTGTGGACTGTCAGTAAATACAGATAGTATATTGGTTAAGTTTTCTTTTTTTCCCAAGCCAGAAAAACTGCATTGGACATGCACATTTTAGGTGCAGATGCATGTTTATTGGATAGCCGTGTTTGGTTGTTACTAGGGCTGAAATGATTCCTCGAATGATTCGAGTACCTTAATTATTAAAATTCCCTGAGAAAAATTTATCTGCCTCGAAGCTTTCTTAAATTATGCTTCATTATGTAGCGCACCGTGTTCCGGCCGGATCATTATTTGTGGAGGGCAGCGCTCTTACCTCCGCTTATGAGTTGTTGTGAAGTGCTAGCAGCATCGTGTTGAAGTTTGCGGCGTTCTGCCAGGACTTGTGGGACAAATAAGGATTGTAGAACTTTGCGGTGCGAATCGCGACTTTGGAGCAAAAATATTCTATAGAGTACTCGATTACTAAAATATTCTTTTACAACAGCCCTAGTTGCTACTGCTTTATAACAAATGAAAGGTGCCAGCTCCACAAGTTAAGAGGTTTACCACTGTCATTCGGTTTGAATTGGTTTTGAAACAAATATTTAAACGTGCCATCAAACCTAAAATAACATTTGACTTTCCAGTAGACCACCGCCTATTTGTAGTGCTGCATTTACGGTTCAGTATTCACAGATTTTTCTGTGGAACGTGACTCCAAATTATTCACAGAAGAACTGCACATCCACGGATTTTGTTGTCAATTTTACTTCTGACATTTTCCAGCACACAGCGGGTACCTGCACCTTTTCCCGACACTACTTTATTTTATATCGGGTTTTTTTCAATGTTATTTTTCATGTCCACATTTACGGCATGAGGCTTGAAGTTAATAAAAGTGGCTCCATGACGCTTTGAATTTCCCTCATATGGGTTTGATTTTGACCTGGCTTTGTTCTTTTGTTCTTTTTAATGTCTGTCCCATATGACATTAAGGGGAGCACCAACATTTGTTTTTTTTCCACTTAAAGCACTGGGAAGTTACAAGCGTTTCTAGAAGAGGTGTTCATGGATTTTTAGCTAATCGCATATATACTCCATAAATACGTAGTAGGAATGAACATATGGATTTGTTTGTTTTTCTAATGCACATCTTGTACAAATTTATCGAAATGTACATGTGTTTTCATTCATCCCATTCTATTCATTTATATTTGCACTGAAAACAAACCAAGTGGGAGAACACTTTAAGGATCTAGATTTGGGTTACGCTACTCAAATGATTGGAAATTAATACAATTTCCAAATAAGATCTTACCATTGTGTGCTTAATAACTTCATACTGAAGGCTTATCTTTCCCAGACTGACCACAATTTTGCACATGCCTTCAGTTTTACCCTCTTTGAGATGAGAGTGCAATGTGCATCAACTAAAAACAACTCAGGGGATTAGCAGAGTGTTTCTCCAAATGTTTCCTTTGGCGTCACAACCTTTAAGTAATGGCAGATGGGAGCATTGATACACTGGTCTGACTGGCTGTCTGGTGCTCGGCAATAGCAGTTGGGGTAGTTAAAATAAATCTGCCCAAGGCAATGACAGCTGGACATCGATGCAACAGAGATCATTAGGGATTGAATAAGGCCACTAAACTAACAAACAAGCCACCCTAAATTAACTGTTTAAACTTTAGCTGCAGTAAAAAGCAATAAATATGATGACTGTTTAGTTTCAGCTGATAACAAAGCTGTGTTACTTTGACTTGCTTAGACTAGTTGCATTTATTAACCAGAAACCGTCCCATACAAGATGGAAGTGAAGGCTCAATAGTTGAGGAAATAGTCCAAGTAAAATTTTTATACAGTTAAGACACTGCAGCTCTATACACTTATATGTAGGGCATTGAATCAAAATAGTAAACTTTAATGCCAAGCTCAGGCCACATGGAAATCTGTTTGACTACTAATCAAACCTTTATGCTGTTCATGAACTGCAATGAAAATCTCAAACTTGGGGCTACATATGCCATTTAAAGACCATCTGAAATAAATACATATTGTCACATGACATTTTGATTCAACTGTAGTTTATCCAAGATGACCCTCCGTAACCTATTTTACCTCAACCTTGCATGTTTAAAAGAAAGGTATATTTTAAAAATAGGTTGATACATATACCTAGACTCTCACCTAAGAGAGTCTAGGTGAGAGTCTAGAAAGAGCAACTTGATGGAACGTCCATTAGAATTTCTCCTAAATGTGACTCAGAAAACAGATTCAGCAGCAAAATAGAATTCTTTTCCCGTTCACCTTCATTTTATAGGAACTGATTAAACTTGCCGACAATGAGATAATACTAACTCTCTTCATGGTACCAATATTTTATTTTATCAAATTTTCTATTCAATTACTCAATCATCAGAATAATCAATAAAATACTCGATTACCAAAATAATCGTTTACAACAGCCCTACTGCAAACATTCATAAATTAGGTTTTGACGTTCAGATCTTCAACTTTAAAGGAGCAGTGTTATATAAGATCTAATTTTTGAGCTTTGCATCATGTTATATTATTCCCTCATCAAAAAAATACCCGGACTGTTGCCCTGATTCTTTTATGCAGGTTTGAGAAATCCTTCAATCTCCTATGGCAACCATTCAGCTGTACAAAACACCTGGATGGACCTACCGTCTTCTATATGCATTTCCTTCTCTGAGCTGCAGTCCCCAAGCTTCCAAGCGTCCTCATTACAGAGCAGCCCTCCCTCACGTCTTCCCCACTCAGTTCCTTCAGACTAGCCAGCACCAATTAGCGAACACCTGGTGGAACTACAAATCTTATGAGCTCAGCAGATTAGAGTGCGACACTGATAAAACGGTTAATAGAGAAGCCATGTTGTGATGGCTTCCTGAAAGTGGCGTTTCTAAAAGAGCAGAAGGTTTTAAAGAGACAGAGGCCCAATTTTAAGGTGTTAAATCAGGAAATAAAAATTCTTTTAAATTATATTTTATACCTAGAGCATTTAATAACAACTGAAGTTACATAGTTACTTCATCACACTTTAAAATGTTTGCCATGTGCCTGGAAAACATATAATACTGCCCCTTTAAAGATGAGAAGTTGTTTAGTTTCAGGTTGTACTTTCTGACATTATTGCCACAGTGTAAGACAATTTACCTGCTTCTAAAACTTCCGTTATATTCTACAGAAAAGTCTTGTTAACACCGCAGTCTGACCTTTGCTGAAATTGGCACTGGCTCCTCTGTCCAACAGCAGCCTGGCCAGGTTGCAGTTCGCCACACTGACGGCATACATGAGAGGAGTCCATCCAAAGCCCAGCCTGATTTCCACATCCAGGCCTGTCCAAAACATCAACATTACAAAAAACAAAAACAAAGAGGAAGAGGAAGGGTGTGACTCATTTGGGTTAGTCTTATCCTTAGTACAATTGTATGTACCACAAAACAGCTATTATTTTAAATCATATCAGTGAAGCAAGTATGTACCATTGTCCAACAGTTGTTTGACAGTATCTGTGTCCCCTTCACTGATGGCTTTTTTCAGCACCGAGACTTTGTCATCTGAACCCACCTCAGCAGAGGCTAAGTCCTAAGGAAAACACAAAAGCATCCCTGTTACTGTCCCAAGAATTGTTTTAGTTGAACAAGAAATGAACAACAGTTCTATTGATGTTCAACAATCTCAAAGTGTAGGATGAAAACTTGTCTCAGAGGAACATTTAGCAACAAGTACCAAAAAAGTGTTTAGGAGGAAAACCCAAAAGCAAGCCTGCTTTGTTATTACAATACAATATTTGCTTGGCTAGTATATTACATGAGCTATGCATTCAGTTAGTGCTTACCTGTGATATATTACACCTTTAATGGGGTTTCACTGTCTCCTATGCCCACAAATGATACAGATCTAAGGCAGTGTTTCTCACTGCCCTGTTTGTTTTAGTTGTTCTCTTGTACAGCAAGCCTGCTTCTAATGTTAGCTTTAGCTCCTGCATGCCGTCAAATGCTGCAGAAGTCTGTTAATCACCCACTTATTCAGGCCAGGTGTGTTGCAGAAAGAAAACACCTAATACATGTAGGATAGTGGTCCCTGAGAACTAGAATTGAGAAACACAGATCCAAGGCTAACGTCACACGGCAGGCAAATACAAACCAGCTTTTCCACGGCAGCCGGACCAGCTCAATTTCCATCTTTTCACCCTAATAAAAATAAAAGTAGGATCTGTGCCACTTCCCTATCTAGTACTAAATGGGATACGTATTCAATAGTTTTCAAAGTGTCTGTAAGGAGAAACATCATTGTGATGACATGCCGAAGGCAGCGTCAAAAAGAGCAGAAGCTTCTTAAAGAGACAGAGGCCTGATTTCAATACGTCAAGTTGCGAAGTCACATTTTTCTTAAGTTGAACACTGACTTAAGTTGAAGTCAACTGAACATAACATAGTTACATGACTGTAAAACATTCTATTTGATTAACTATAATTAATCAAAGCCTCTAATTAATTTGGTTAAATGCTTCAATCATTCACTTTAATTTGCAGATGACACCGTGATTGCAATTTTCAACAAACTTATGGTTTACTAATATCTTATTAAAAATTAAAATCAGAAGTTTTTGAAAGACAGTTTAGTGCACTTTCAAATGGACTCAGTGGACCATTTCATACCTTTTCCTTCTTCCTGCCTAAGGAGAGCATTACATTCAACTGAACTGGAGTGGGAACATCTACTTTTTAAATTTCACTAAAGGAAAAAATTTTTTTCCACTTTGTGGCTCTTCAAAATAAAGTAATCGTCATTTTCTACATACAAACGCAGGGTCATCCACATAGACTGTAGCGTAGGGTGCCAAGTGCTGTAGAAAAAAACAAGCAAAAAAGCAAACAGAATAAAATAATTATCAGCAAACACTTGTAGCTCTAATAGGCACCCCTTTGTCATGTTCTGTATTTAAATTAGAATTTTTTAAAAAACAGTCCCTCATGCTGATGGACCTCTCTGCTATTGATCAAATGAAATGTAAAAATAACTAAAAGCTAATGTTGGTAATTTCAGACATAAGTTAGTTCACCATATGCTTTTTTTCAAGCTGAATAGGTTGTAAACTGATGTTAAAACAAGCTTAAATAATTGCTTCTCCTTTTTTTAAGTCAAACATATTTTTACTCCATTCTGACTAGTCATTATTTTTTATAGTTTGCATCCTCCTGATGTTCAAAAATCCAAAAGTTTTATATGAAGGTTTTAATTAATGTTAACTTATGTGTGAACAGAATGGGAGTTTCTGCTTTAATGTATTAATTCCCATCATTTGCTTCTTTTAGCCCCAGAAGACAACAAGAACATTGTACTCCTGTTTTCCTGTTTGAAATAGATAAAATCTTCAAGACGAAGCTTTTCATCTTTTCTCCTGCCTGTTTTTATCCTTATTTTTCCCAAGAATAATCCGATTGTCAAGTTTTTATTGCTGACAGAATAGGATAGCAAAGCTTTGAATAAAACAGTAAAAAAAAAAATTAGTAAGTGGATTAAATAATTAGACTGGGGAACAGAGATGTCTTAAGTCAGGGGTCTTCAACAACAGCCTCATGGGCCTATAGTGTGTTTAAGTGTGTTATGACCTTTATTTTACATAACCATAATCCCACTAAATAATTTTATATTGAACACATGAAGTAGTCTGCTAAAGCTGCATGTTTTCCTTTTACTGTTCAGCAGAAGGTAAAGATAATCTACATCTGTCCTGGACAGATTAACTTTTTCCCCACGTTCCCACTTAAAGGCTCTTAATTTGTCTATTTTTACCGTATATTCATAAAACCTTCAAACTTAAACCTCTATAGAGACTGAAAACGTATTTGGTTAACATACCTACTACTGGCAGCTATTTCTTAAATTAAAAATTAAACAAATTAAGTGCATAAAGGCATGGCAAGAAGTGCGAAGGTTCCCGATCTGAGCTGTTGAAAACAGTCAGGAAAACGCAGAATTTGGCTCAGTTTTCTCTATTCCGGATTCGCATATTTTGATACATAAATTGTTTTATTGTAATTTATAATATTTTTGAAATGGCGTTTGCTCGTTTGTAACGACCTTTTCGCTAAAGCATCTTACTGAGATTAGAAAAAATACATTTAGAAAATAAAAAGGTTTGCTAAGCTAGCTTGAGTTACTTCCCCGAGCTGCCATTCGGGTTTAGCTTTAAAATAACATTAAAAAAACAATGGGGGAAGCAAAACTTAAGCTTCTTCACGGTAACCTTTATGCCAGAAGTCTTGTTTTCCGAAAAGGAGCCAATGTCCCACTCGTCGTTGCTGGCGTCGCTTTCATCTCCAGCCGGGAAGGCGAACTCTTTAACGCTTCCCATATTTCCAGCTAACAGCTAGTGGAAGTCCACATGAGTGAACAGAATGGCGACTGAGAGGGAGAGAGTAGGCGGAGTAAATGATAACGACGTACCATGTTAAATTAAAACAAATAATAATAAATTAATGAAAGTGGAACATGTTACAGCTGTATTGAGATGACTTACATTGCCCTGCTGAGAAAATACATCAGTATTAAAATTACATGCTAAATTTACGGAACCGGATTAGGGCCACCGAAAAAAAATAATAATAATAATTCTGACTTTAAAGTCAGAATTCTGACTTTAATCTCAGAATTCTGACTTTGAGATTAAAGTCAGAATTCTGACTTTAAAGTCAGAATTATTATTATTTTATTTTTTTTCGGTGGCCCTAATCCTCTTCGTATAAACTATGTAGCATATAATTTAGCATATATACTTTTGACCCCAAAAGTTTAAACCTTTGGTGTCAAAAGTTTAAACTTTTTTATAAAGAAAACATAGGGGCTGCACAGTGGTGCAGTTGGTAGCACTGTTGCCTTGCAGCAAGAAGGTCCTGGGTTCAATTCCCGACCCGGGGTCTTTCTGCAAGGAGTTTGCATGTTCACCCATCCGTGGGTTCTCTCTGGGTACTCTGGCTTCCTCCCACAGTCCAAAAACATGACTGTCAGGTTAAATGGTCTTTCTAAATTGTCCATAGGTGTGTGTGTGTGTACATGGTTGTTTGTCTCTGTGTTGCCCTGAGACAGACTGGCAACCTGTCCAGGGTGACCCTGCCTCTTGCCCCGAACGTTAACAGGAGATAGGCACCAGTTGAGGTCAAATGTTTGAATGCACGTTTTTGTTTTAAAACTGTTTGGGGATGGCCACACATCTTATTGTAATGATGCAGCATAACTTCAACATGGTTTTACGAGAAATTGCTCAAGTAAGATTTAAAGAGTGTTTCGTAATAAGGCTATTCAATTACAGAGTAACTGGTTGTAACATCTGATGTAATATTTTACAGTGTTATCATCAGACAGACAAAAATGTTATGTGCAAAGCCTGGTATTTTGAAGACTAAAATGTGAAAAACTAACATGAATAAATAACATAATTACAAAATAACACATCTTAGGCCGGTAGAAGCCCATTTCCATTTTTCTTCCCAACTACTTGTGAAACTAATACTTACAGCAGGTAACTGTATCATAAACATGGAACCGAGTGGGAGCAACTAAAATGAGAAAAGAAGAGGATCTGAAACCGAAGAGGTCAAATGAGTTTTCTAATGTATTCCTGAGTGGTTGTTAGTATCACTGCTGAGCATCCTGTGGGTTTTTCTGCTCTCTGATGATTTTCAGGAGTACAGGTCGCCCTTTAGAGTAGATGCAGAGATTAAAGATGGAGAGAGAAATAAAGCAAGGAAACCGAAAGCCTTACCTGGTTATTTGCTTGTGTCTCAAGCTGCATTTAATTCGTGTTAAAACAGACCAGGGCATTACCAAACAGCACAGACCAAACCAGACCTGGCAGCAGCCTGACACACCCCGTCCAGAAGGGGTCGCTCTTTCCTCTGGGCAAGGCATGCACACTGTTTTGTTCAGCAAAAATGGTAAGTAACCCATAGCAGAAGTCCATGTTTTTTTCTCTCTCTCTCTCTTAATCACAGAAATTGATTTTTTTTTTTCTTTCAATGTAATCATGTTTTCATGCACCTTTAGAAAAACATGAGTCAAAACTCTGTAAACTTAGCATGATAAGAGTGAAATATAATATGAAATGTTTCTACTGAGCTCTCAGACTCAAATAATTTTTATCATGATTTGTGTTTATTTTACTTCAAGCAAGGTTTAAAGAGTTCTGTATTTCATGTGGACAAATTTTGCATAAATCTCTTTTTTTCCTTCAATGTGTCAGAATATATTATGATCACATTGACTAAAATGGTAGTAAAGCCTACTATATGTGGTCCTATCTGTAATCTCAAGCACATTCTGCACTCTTAATCACAATGTTGCTTTTGATTTTAACTTTTACATAATATTATATGTCTGTCACTTAAAGAGACAGGACGGCACCTGCTGCTCTGTGTAGTCCATCTGTTTTCCTTCAGACATGAGCCAGCAGAGAGAAACAAACCCCTGAGTCTGACCCTTGCCGACATGAGCTTCAAGGATTTTAAAAAAAATTTCTTTCACAAAACTACCATCCAGCTAAAAAAAAAAAAAAAAAGTTTCTGAAAGCTATGATTGGGTACTATTATTATGCTGATAGGAGTTACACCAAAGGCTTGCTGCACTTTATCTCTGTTCCCTTCAGGAATGCCTTGAGGTTATGATCCTCCCTCTCCTGATAAAAAGTAAAAAAAATAAATAAAAAATATTCAGATTTGTTTGAATGTCCCAGAACTGTTTCTGATGTCTTTTTTTTTTTTTTGGAGTCATAGACTAGCAGCAAAGTGTACTGCAGTATAAAACCCCAGGTGGGTCAGCATTCATTAGCAGTCCAGTGCAGAAGTCATTTGATAAAGCTGTTATTGCAATTCGGTATTGAAAATAACAATATCATGAGGCTTATATTCTGAGTTGTCAGTTCACATCAGCTCGTTTTACCACCTATTCTTCTTGTTGCCACAATATGCAACCGTGAGGCGCTGTGGCGTGGAAATGACGTCCCAACGCAAGTTCAGGCGAGTCAGCCAATAAAAGATGGACTGTCCCTGCATTGTCCCGCGGAGCCAACAGGAGAAAGGGACAGAGTTAGGAAGCGGAGAGAGCAGAGACACTTTCACAAGACTCACATCGCGGTCCGTTTAGGGACTGAAGAGGGAAATAACGCGGCTGCAGCACTACTTTAAGCCCCAACACAGAGGGGAGGACAAAATCACACACCTTCCTGTCTGAATTTCCTCGGGAGCTGCGTGGGAGGGACACACTAATGTGATCGAGGCTCAGGGACCCTCAGGTGTAGAGAAACCAAACTGGCAGGGCTCTTAGGATGCAGAAGTCACCGGTGGAAGAGGCAAACTTCTTCTCTAGATTTGTCTTTTGGTAAGCGATGCCTCTGCTTCATTCTTCGGCTTGTTGCGGCGGCGACCAGCAGGATTCCTCACTTTCATTCACTTTTAATTCAGAAACGACCTTGGCTTTGATGTGACTTTATCTAATGGGAAGCGGGATTATGTCAGCGAGTGCGCAAAATGTCTTTCTACAAATAGGATTTTCACTGCTGTTAAATGAAGTTGTGCGTAATTCGAGGCGGGCAGGTGATTCTGGGCTGCATCTTTGGGAATGTAAACATGTAAACCCATAAAACTGAAATGAAACTGGACTCAAAGTGAGAAGACAAATCTGAGAAGGCCAGCCTCAGATAAAAGTAACAACAAACAAACAAAAACAAAACCTTTTAAAAACAAAAAATTTGGGGAAGTCATTTTTTATTTCAGACCTGATGTGTTTTACACTTGACTATGATATTTGTGTTTTAGCTACCCCCCCTTTTGGATCAAAAAGGATTGACTATAGTTTGGCAATACGTGCTTTAGAAATGAGGTGTTGGAAATAAGGAAGAAGAATTCAGCATTTGCCAATTTCTCTAAATTAGTCCTTTCTTGAATCTTTTCGCAGCAAGTCAAGCTAAACACCTGACACTGAACCTACTATCAGTGTAGGTTCCTTTAGCAAAGGAAAAAGGCATTCTTATTACAACAAGCATAGTTCAAACATTCCTGTTCCCCCCCCCCTACCAGAGCTTCTAATAAAAGGCTAAATTCTAAAAGCCTTCAGCTTTTTGTGTCTCCTTCCTTAGATTAGAGAAAGCCTGACATCCACTCCAAGACTTCTTGGACAATTTAAACACATATTTGTTAATGATTTTGCAAACAGCTTTTGTGTGTGTTGAGCAACGTCTTTGAACTCCTTTTATAGCTTCAAACAACTGATAGCCAACTCTGTGGTTCCCCCCTCCCCAGGTGGATATCACCTCTGCTGAGGAAAGGTTTCACTAAGAAGTTGGAGCTGACTGACGTCTACAAGGCTCCTTCATTTGATCTGGCAGACACCCTCTCCGAGAGACTTGAAAGGTCTGTGCATCGCAATATTTTAATTCACACTTACTTTTCTCATGTTGCCATAGAACAGCCATAAAATGTCATTTATCTTGGGGATTTTATGTGATAAACCAATACAATGTAGCTGAACATTAAATGAAAGGAAAGAGTAGCAAAAAAACCAAAAGAAAAACTCCATCAGATCCCGGTTAGAGTGCCAGGTAGAAAACTTGTGGAGGAAGATGCTCTGCACAACTGTGTGAAGAAAAATTTTCATTGTACATCACCCTGCACACCACATATACAGCTCTGGAAAAAAAGAAAGAGACTACATAAAATGATCAATTTCTCTGATTTTACTTTTTATGGATATAAAAAGTAAAATGAAATGTTTTTTTATTCTAAGAACTACTGTCAGCATGTCTCTGAAATTCCAAGCAAAAATTTAGTATTTATTTGAAGAAAATGAGAAATGGTCAAAATAACAAAGAAAGATGCAGTGCTTTCAGACCTCAAATAATGCGAAGGAAACAAGTTCATATTCATTTACAAACAAAATACTAATGTTTTAACTCAGGAAGAGTTCAAAAATAGATAACTGCATATTAAAGGGTTCTGATATAAAGGTGAACATGTAAAAAAATGGTTTTGGTGCGCTTTTACCAAGACAGCCTTAAAGCATAGGCACTCAATTCAGTCACAACAACACAAAGCATTACTTCATTTCCTGTTTTAACGAATGGGAATACCACTTCAACAAGTTCACCAAACATCAAATCATAAGAATTTATATAGACTGTACATATATTAAGTTTTCAAAATACCGCATGCATAAATCATACACAACAGTATGAAGCTTATATATATTTAAGAAATTACTGTATAAGAAAAATATACTCTTACCAATACGACAATGAAAATAAAAACATATAATAACTAAAAATAAAATTAAAATTAAAACAAGTCAGGGAAATCATCTAAATAACTGGTTACACTGCACTGATTACAATTTACACTTTAGGATGGTACTACCTACCTATAAAGGCACGGGTGGCATACTAAGAGGCTGATAATTTGAGTAATTTAAGCCAAATTTAACTTTGTAGTCCTCCTTTATGTTCTACTTTACTTGTCAACAGTAATATTGCTTGTTCTCTATTAGAAATATTAAAGAGTGACTGACTAAAAATCCATCAAACAATTAAAAAAACCCTCCTGCTTCAGTTCCACAATCTGATCTGATTTTAATTACTGTGTGGTTTGATGTGTTGATGCGAGCATCAACTGGATCTCCAAAACTGTTATCAGCATTTATTGCTCCGAATTTATTGCCCTGTTCTACAAGAATGTCTTTATAACATTAAATAAAAGCTCTGCAGGAATTTGTCATAGAGTCTAGTTATCGCCCTGATCTGTCTAACATACATCTGTAGCAAAAGACAAGAAGAGGAAACTCAAGTCTTTGTGTTGTTGTTTGAAAACCATCAGTGTCTCTTGGACAGTATACACATATCTACTGCAAGCTGAATGTAAAGAAGTGAGAGTTTCACTGAGGATGAGTTGGTTTAGAGCAGGGGTGTCAAACTCAATTTCACCAAGGGCCACTTCAGCATATTGGCCACCCTCAGCGGGCCACATTGACGATATAAATCAGGAATGCCCAAGTGCAGTCCTCCAGACTGCAACTTTTAGATGCATCCCTGGTAAAACATACCCCAGACAAAAAGTTGACTTCCCTTATTAGCAGCAACTCAGTTCTGTAGAGGCCTAGTAATGAGTCAATGATCCAGGTGTTAGAGAAGGAACGCATCTAAAGTTGCAGTGGTAGGTCTGGAAAACTAGACTTGGGCAACCCTAGCATAAATGTATGAAAAAACAATGTTAA
>CAEFZY010012449.1:0-36113 GCA_903066815.1 Brachyrhaphis roseni
TACAATTCTTTATTTCTGGCTACAGTACTATAGTTCAAGATATGTTCAAAAATTAGAGGTTAATCACTACATGTTCAAAAGCTAAGAATGTTTACAAGCACTAAACTTTTTCAGTGCAATTCAGTTGAATACAACCCTATGATTTGTGTTTAAATCTGCACTAATATGCACAGATGTTATTGAAATGCATTTTTATTTATATTAGACTTTCAAGAGATAAGCTATGCCTAATTTTATTTTACATGCACTTTATTTTTTATTGTTTATTAAGAACAGTTTTCTACTTTAAGCACATTGCAGAAAGAAGTTTGTTTCTTTGCTCAGAAATGTGATGTTACAGAAGTTTGTATGAAAATAAATATTTCAAAAATGTCAACATTATCTTAAATCATTTGTGTCTTCACAACTTTAAATCAATATCGAATCGAATCGAATCGCAACAGCAATAATCGAAATCGAATCGAATCGTGAGGTTCCTAACAATACCCAGCCCTACCACACACTAACTCTGCCAGGTCATCAATAGAGCAGGTGTACATATTAGCTAATCAACCACAGCTGTGTTCAGATAATCACTTATGCTTGGATAGTGAATTACCCCTTAAGAAATGAAGTAAACTTTTGGAAAACTGCTTATTGTTTTTACTCATTATATTTGCACCATGTAACATCTTTTTCTCATATTCATCAAATAACTTCCCAGTAAAAGGTTTTGTGATAAGACTGAATCAAACACTACTACATATTATGCTTTTACTTAAAATCTTTTAAAATTTCTCTTTTAACAGCATGTTGTTATACGTCTGTTGCGATGAGCAATAAATCATTTAATCGCATGATGAATTAAAATGAGCTCAATAATTTCCATTTGCTGCTTGTTTTATCATTTTTCTCTTTTCCTTCTAACAAAAACTGGATATTAAGTCTTCAGTCTGATGTTTTTGTCTCAACTAGTCAGTTTTTTGAAGAACAAATTTGTTTACAATGATTCATTGCATTTGTTGATATTGATATTTGAGAGTGTGTTCTTGCATTGTCATACCCATTACCATTATATTACTTGAAAATGGTCTCAAAAACAACTATATTATCGTTTATCGCGATAAGGTCTGGGACAATTTCTCATCCAACAAAATGTGTTATCATGACAGACCTGTGTTATAGGATTTAGCTTTGCCAACTTAAGGGAAAAAATCAGTGAAGGGAAGCATTACGTCGGTGGCGTAAAACTAAACTACAAACCCATTTAGATACCTACAAAGACAAACTCAAACTTTGTAATTTTGAACTGAGAAATGCAAGAGAGAGTTTTTTTGTCAAATGTCATTTCTACCTCTATCAACAACTCTCGTGCTCTGTTCTCGATTGTTGACAGATTGACAAATGCACCTTCTTCTGTTAACCGTGAATTTTTCTCCTCTGAGGCCTGCGACAAATTTTCCACCTATTTTATAATTAAAACGGTGAAATAAGGGAGGCAGTAAACTCCTCAGTGTCTGTTGTTAGGAAACAATTAACTATGTTTTCCCCTAATCAGAACTGACCTATGATGACCCATTTTAACCTGGTCACTCAAAAAGATTTGAGTTACACTTGACATCATATGAATTCATCCACCTGTTCCCTTGACATCATACCTACGAGTTTATTCCTAAAGGTCTCAGATGTTTTTGCTCCTGATCTTTTACAAATAATTAATAAGTTACTCTCCACTGGAGTTACACCACTTCTCAAAAAGCATAATCTGGACTCATCAATTCTTAGCAATTATCAACCAATATCAAACTTACCTTTTTTGGCTAAAATATTAGAAAAATTGTTTTTCAACAGATAAATGGCTTTCTAATTATCAAAAAAAGCAATAAGACAGCTCCAGCTTCTTATTGCCTATGTGTCCATTGGCAACTTTAAATCCAAGCTGAACGAAATTACCTCTGGAGTTTCCCAAGGTTCCATCCTGGGGCCACTTCTTTTCAATATCTATATGCTTCCATTAATTCAAATTATACGAAATAATAAGATAGAATACCACAACTATGCCGACGACACACAACCAGGAGATTACAGTCAGGTTCAAATACCTTTGGAGAAGGTTTTGGATGGGCCAAAACCTTCTCTAAATAAATAAAAACTAAAGTGAAATATTAGTGATTGGACAAACAGAGCATAGATTAAAAATAATCACCCACCTTCAATCTGTTGGATTAAAATGCTCTGACAAAGCCAAGAATCTGGGGGTGATCATGGATCCTGATCTGAACTTCAATAACCACATCAAATCTATAATAAAAACGTCATACTACCAATTATTTTAGCAATAATTTTAGCAATATCAAAAATATTGCTAAAATTAGATGACTCATTTCCCCACAAGATTCTGAAAAATTAGTACATGCCTTTGTTTTTAGTAGACTCGATTACTGCACTGCCATTTATACTGGATTACTGAAAAAAGCAATCAGACAGCTCCAGCTTCTCCAGAACGCCGCTGCAAGAGTCCTAACTAAAACAAAAAGAGATCAGTCCAGTTTTAAGATCCCTGCACTGGCTGCCTGTTGCTCAAAGAATAGAATTTAAAGTCTCCTTAATAGTTTACAAAGTGCTTCATAATAGAAATCCAGACTACATTTTATAATCTGCTTGATTTTTTATTTCTATCTTCTTGTTGTATGTTTTTTTAACTTTCTTCTACAAGCACTTTGAATTGTCTTTGGCTGAAAGGTGCTATATAAATAAAGTTTCCAAGTTGCCAAAGTTAAATTATAACAGTTTAAACTCAGAATTAAATTCTATTGTATGAAGCACTAATATACAAACAGAGACGCAGTAGGGAATGTGGTGCCATAACTATTAGCAACATCACCTCACAGCAAGAGTCTGCTGCTGACTGGGGCGGTTTTATGTCCTGATGGGTGGTAATTGGTTTTTCTAAAGTGGCTGTATCTGTGAGTGAGAGTGAGTATGGTGTATCCGTCTCCATGTTAGTTCCTGGGATGGACTCAGGACATACCCTGGGTGTGCCTCACCTTAAGCCAGCGTCATGTGGTGTTATCCCCAGCTCTTCTCCACACTGGATCAAATTAAGTAAAGATAAGGGCCAAGTATAGTATCAATACAGGTCAATCAAATATAACATAAAGGATTCAGAGAGGACAGGGAGAAAAAAAACAACTGTGTGCACCGAAACTAAACCAGAAACATAATTCACACAACTTTGTCAAACATACACATCTAAAAATACCAGTTATGCACACGATTACTAGTTGCTTGGAGACGTGACTGGTTATATAGGCTGCTGTTTTCACAGGCTAGGTGAAAAGGATGCTTGAATGTAAAACTGACAGAGCAGAGCTAAAATAAAAGCAAAGCTAAATCCATTTAGCTTCAGTGCATGTTGCATGGCAGGAAAAAAGGAAAAGGAAACATGATGTAATTGTGCTTTTACAGCGTGAATAAATATTGGTTTGTAGAAGTACTATATTTTGGGTAATTTCTTGACGATTCCTACACTTCACATTTTTGACCTTCATTCTTTGGTTATACATTTGAAACGAGATATTTCCATACACATCTCTTTGTCCTCTCTTTGACATCAAATCAGACTAAACTTGAACTTTTTTTAGCTCAGTTTTTACAAAATTTATATCTATGTACTAAATACTTGCAACACACTGGCGACCTGTTCAGGGTGACCCCGCCTCTCGCCCAGAACGTTAGCTAGAGATCGGCACCAGCACCTCCCGACCCCACTAGGGACAAGGGTGTAAGAAAATGGCTGGATGGATGGATGGATGTACTAAATACCAGAATAATGACAATGCATTTTTCTTTCTCTGTATTTCAGTTGAAATGCTTACATATACTTAAGGCCAAATCGTTCAGATTTGAAGGCACTGGCAGCATAAGATGAATTTGAAAATAATAATAATAATAATAAAAGAGTGTCATTTCAAGTAATTTATGTTTCCTTTGCAAGACTATTCAACCTACTTTAAAGCTTTCCATATAAAAATTATGCTTCCCCGTTGGTCACAAAGGAGCTTAAGGACAACAAGCTGAATGTTTTTTAGGGGGCATCACAAACTCAGTGCTGTTGGAAAGGTGTGTTTTGAACTGAATGGTTGTGTGTGGCCAAAATGACCTTTAGACCCGACTCAGTTCCACCAGTTCTGTCAGGAATAATTAGCTAAAATTCCAGCAAATTATGGCGGAAGGACACAATCCAAGTCATTCAGACTTGGCAGTTCTGTCAAATGCTGAGAAAATGGAAAACAACTGTTCTGAAATTCAAGTTAAAAATCTATCTCAATCTGGACGACATGGCTGACAAACTTATCGCGATATAAGCGTCTCATATCAATTGATACCGATAAGTATTTATTAGTTTTTGGTTTTAAACATCTGAAGTGCTCCCAATGTGGTGGTGTGACCTTTCCTGTTTTATTCACTGTTTTCACTTTACGGCGTTGTTGTTGTTTTTTTTTTTTTTAAGCAGTTGTGAGTCATGGTGGAGAAATCTGAAACTGCTGCTGCGCAACTTACTCAACAGGTTGTTGCTAGGTAACCAAAGAGTGACTGAGTTAGCAGATGTCACTAACAGTGTTTAGCTCGCTCTGAGAAAATGAGCAGTTTGTTTTTCATATGCCTACATTTCCCAGAATGCTGTGTGGGTCTGGATTGGAGTTCAGTGAATATTCTATTGAATATTGAACATCGTATCAAATCTTGTATTTATTGATATTGATTTTGTATTTTTTGTGATATTTATATTGTTGTTAATTTATTGTTTCACCTGTCATTGCCATATAGAGAGTCACAGGAATTTTGGTAATGCTGACTATTTTTATTAACCCAATAATCCAACAATGCATCAAACAATGCAGTCGAGTTCAGTTCATTTTTCAAACTGGTTAAAAGAAAGTTTTCTAATGAAACCCAGCAGATAGCTTCAAGTCACTGACTTTCATCATTCACTTCTCCTCTACAGTCATATATATTTATACTGCATTCAGCTGTTTCTGAGATGCTGAGATTGACTACATCCATGAACACATCTTGGTTATTCTAAACATAGTCTATGTCATCGTCTAAAAATAAGCAGCAGTAATCTGCAGATTGTTTCTAGAGGAGCTTCAGAGAGTAAAGAGTTACTTCAGACAGCAGCAGATTTTATCTACATACATAAAAATAGAGAGATGCTGTTTTTAGCTGAGATTCCAGATCAAATCAAAGTACTTTATCACAAAGCAGGCACAACACACAAAATTGTATTTCCACTCATTTTATGACTCTGTTTTGTCTTTCATTCATCTTAGTGACTGCATTCATCTCTAACCCGAACCTTAGTCTTAAAACGGGGTCCACCATATTAGGACCGGGCTTTGGCCGCATAAGGCCCATGGGTCTTAAGATATTTATACTAGAGAAGGTCCTTAGTATGCTACAGAAATTAGTTCACACACACCCACACACACACCAGCAGCAGCAGTGTCATGATGTTGTCAAGACCAAAGTCACATCATCTCCGAGGGAAAACAGGCTAGAATCTCATCACAGCATCCCGAAATGAGATTACCACCCCAGCCTTGCTCTTATAAGGAAGTCAATATATCATTCATCCCTCTCTGACTTCTTCCCCTGCAAATTGCATTAAATTCCTGACACGTCCGTTAGAACCCAGCCTGAATCACCGGGCAGTTGGAGTCAGAAAAGACGAAAGAGAGCAGCGAGTGTTGGGGTGCGTTACAGAACGCTAAGCATCTTGGTTCGTCACCAAGAACACTCTCAAGTCAGGGACACACTCGAATGTGCGAAATTCAAAATGTACACACACGCACACGAGTTTCAAGCTGTGGATGTTCAATATCTACGTCTGTAAACTTGACACATCGAAAAAAAAATGTGCCTCTTTGTCACACCAATTCAGACTGAAAGTTGAGTATTTTTTGCAAGATCTGAGCTGGTCTGAGTCCCCAGCATCAAAAACCATATAAAAACAATGCCTTGCAAAAGTATTAATACTGCTTGGAAGTCGTATTTTTTACAACTAGACGCTACAATATAAACTTTTCAATTAACAGATTTCAGAAACAGCCGTTTAAAGTGCTTTACATCGTGAAAACATAAAAAATAAAATAAACATCAGAAAGTCAACAGTTGTGAACCAATAACAAATGTCACATTTCGTCAGGTGCTGTTAAAAACATCAGTACACATTGAATATATTGGTCCAAACCAACATGGGAAACTGTACATGGTTTTCACTGTGTTTTTAAGACATAAAATATGGAATAAGTGAGATGCATTTTTTTGTATGTTTGTCTAAAAAACTGCATTAGTCTCATTTTGTCACAAATTGCATAGCAATTTGTGACAAAATGAGGACAATAATATGACTGGTTAAAAATCTGTTTGGCAGCACATGGTGTGTCGTTACAGCCTCATACACAGAGGTGATTATTCATCAGTGCAACTCCACAAGGTTTTATTCCTGGGCTTTGGACCTTTGTTAAATGTCTCGCTTTCTCTTTCCTCTTTTCCTATCTGGTTATTGTAAATAAAGGCCACAAAACCTTAAAGAAAAATCTTCCTTCGACAAAATGGACTTGTATCATAACTCCTATAGACTTTGGGGGCTTTCAGAGAGCTCTTTTCTCTCCTTTAAATAGATCAGAGATTGTTTCCTCAAATCAGCTACTTCATTTGTGCAGGTGTGAATGCCATTTCAAACTACAACAGCAGCCGGTATCAAAAGGCCTGGTACCCGTCCTCCCAGAGGAACACACACAGGGTTTTCTGAGGGAGGCAATCGAACGCCTTCTCCAAATCTACAGAACCCCTGAATAGACCTTACCAGGGAGGCTTGGGAGTGTGATCTCTTTGTAGTTGGAACACACTCTGCAGTCCCTCTTTTTTGAAAAGTGGAACCACCACACAGGTCTGCCAAAACAGGCACTGTCCTTGATATCCACGCAATAATGTAGTCGTGTCAACCAACACAACATCCATCCTTAAAGGGGAAGTATTATGTTTTCCAGCCACATAGTATCATTTCATAGCACAATCAAGTAACAATGTTACCTTCAGTTTCCATACAGATGCTACATATATCATATATACACATATCAAATATGTATAAATATGTGTCATGATTTGCAGTTAGAGGTGATGAGGCAGACACAGAGGACCCAGGTTGGTGTGAAGGAAATGATTATTTAATGATAGATGAGCACAATAATCCAAAGTCCAGGCAGCACAGAATGAGTGGAAGGCTAAGGCTCAAAACTGGTAAACAAAAGACATCCGACGGCAGACTTGACATGACAAGATGCACTAGACGAACTCTAGACAGCTCTAGACAGATAGACAAGGACCCGACAAGGAATAAGGAACACAGATGGGATTAAATACGTACACAGAGGGTAATCAGGGAAATGAGACACAGCTGGGAACAATCAAGGGGTAGACAGGACAACACAGAGACTCAATGGACACAGAAACCTAAATGAATACACAGAAAAAAAAAATCCTTACAATATGACTTAAAAATGTAATGTTTCTTTAAAAACTCATTTTCTTTCTAAAACTCTGCCAGTACAGCTTTGAAAAATATAAGTGGAGCCTCCTGCACGACCAACAAAATGGAAGCAAGTGGTTTATCCAATTTAGCCATTGTACAGCTCATACGATCCAGCTGACCAAACATCCGCTTGGGTTGCCAGGTGACAGGCTAGTGCCATCAATTGTGATTCAACATTTGGGAGGTTTTTGAAACTTGACCTTTTCAAACACCAAAAAACATTAACAGCCAAAAAAACAGCTAGGTGAGGTTTTTTTTTTTTAAGCGCCTGGGTTGTTTTTAGAAGCAGTTGAGACCCAAACAGAAGCAAATAAACATGCAAAAAGTTGATTTTGCATAACAAGTTCGCTTTAGAGCACATAGAAGTAAAAACGTTTCTGTTTGAAAGTTGAAGCAGGATAACACTCTCATCTAAGAAATGTTATCATTCCATATTTCAAGTCATGAACACATTTCCAGTGTCCGGTGTGATGAGTTGTTACAATTGTCTTCAAAAGGATTAAGATGTTAGAGTTTCAGGTGAGGGCCACCTGGTTTTGTGAAAACCCAGCAAAATAAATCTGGAACAGTTTGTGAAAAAATTACTATGCAAGACATCAAGACCGCTCCAAGCTGACCTGGAGCAACCACAAGCTTTGTCCCAGTCCCAAAACTGCAGCTCAATCAGAAGCAATGCAAGAGGCAATACATGCAAAATAAGTCATTTTGGAATGAATTTCAGAGGACAGTTGAAATCAAAGGAGAGTATTTATTTCAATATGACTTAATGAAAAGTACATGGAAAACAGGATTGTGGTTCCCCCGTGCTGTGAGGTTGCTTTATTGCTTTTGCAACTGGAGGCTTCGAGTGCATCAAAGAAAAGATAAAAAGGGAAGATGTTCAGTGTTGTTTAAGAGTGAAAGTGTGAAATAAAACATCAGAAAACAGGATTCAGGGTAAAGATCACGGGTCTTACACCAAGACAAAAATTGGAGGTGCACATCAAACACTAGAAAACACGGGAAAATAAAAGACATTATTATTCTACGGAGAAAAAAAAGAATTATGACCTAAGTTGCCCTTGGAACACAGAAGGTTTCTGATGAGTGACAGGAGCAACTTGCAGACAGGTACAAGGAACTTCTAGGTGTCAACAAAAGACGTTTTCAGACACATCCATTGTTGCCAAAGCTTTTGAAAAGAAGAATTTCCCAAAGGATCCTGAATGAGCGGGTTGTGCAAAACAGTTGCTCAAAAACCGAACGGATCTTAGGGAAGTTGTTTGTTCAGCTGAAGATTTGAATGTAGGCATCTTTCAGCTTTTAGATGAAATTTCGGTCTTTATTTCTGCCTTTAGGGGAGAGGAAAGATGAGCAAACAGAGAAAAAATGTGAATATAAGGTACACTTTGCTAGTACAGGGTAAGACCTTTTTGTTTTCAGAAATACCGTAATTTTTCAAGGCAGAGATTTTCACAAAGTGTCGGACATTCTTCAGAAATGTTGGTCCATGTTGCAACTCATCTTATCCACAGAGCTTTTGGCCGTTCGTTCATGATTTGAGGCTCCTGTTCAACCACATTTCAAAATCGGCTTTTTCAATTTGAGATCTGCTGACTGTGGAGGTCAGCCACTGGAAAGCTCTGAACTCATTGTTCTATTCCATGAAAAAAGATTGCTGTGATATGAAGTTTGGGAGATGATGCTTTATCTGCTGGAAGTGGCCATCACAAGATCAATACTCTGTGATCATGAAGGGATGACATTGGCCTGCAATGATACTCAAGGTAGATAGTGCTGTTTCAATAGCTGCTTTTCCATTAACCATAGAATTGTGCAGATTGAAATTACAATTCATTCAGTGTTTATAGTAGGCGACTGTGGATCAGTGGGTGGAGTTGTTGTCTGTCAATCGGAAGGTTGTGGGTTCCATTCCAGTTTCCACCTGGAATCAGTGTGTGTACTTTGTAAATGTGTTTGCATGTGAATGCATTATGTAAACCCATTTATGTATGAATCTACCCAAATGATACCTGTCTTAATTGTCACAAGACGGTTGAGCAATAAGACAGGGCTTAAGAAACAAAAACTAACTGTGTGGACCAACTCCATCGTGATGTTAGTCATGTTTCTTTTGACACGTTTATTAGTCAAAATTTGTTATGACTAACAAATAAGAAGTTTGTTTAAAATTCACAAAACGTCCTGTTGTTTGATAACTGAATATTTCATGTGAAAAATTGTACAAAAATAGCACAAATGTAAGTCCTTCAGAAGATTAAACATTGTGTGAAAACGGACTTTTGCGACCAACCCTTAATGGGAGCAGATCCCTTCAGAACGCAGCTCGATTTCATGGAAAACTCAGTGGGTTTTAGGCTGCTCTGCCCATGTAATAAGATTACTGTTATGCATTTGGCTAAAAACTGTGCCACTGAGTGGATTGCTCAGTCTTAAAAGGAAATGCAGTTAAAACGCTGGACAGGCTAAATCGTACAGCTCAGTCAACGTCCATCCACAGAGAACACATCCCTCCCCGGCCCCTGAGGAAGAAACAGGAAAAATCCACTGTCCTTACACTGTACCTCATCACACAGCGGCATGACTCACCCTTCCTTTGCCTCCCTCTCTCTGACTTACAGTTGCCGAGTCAGCTATTTAGCTCACGTATGCCCTCTCTGACCATGCGTGCCCCGCTCCTCCTTTCTTCTCCCTGCTCTCCCCAGTGTTCTCGTCTCTTCTCCCTCCATTAGCTCCCGCCGCTTCGCGAAGCTGAACAAGACGTCCAGGCCCGACAAACACGGGGCGTCCGCCGCATTTGTGGTACTCTATTTACTTAAGATGCAAATTCATACGAGGAGTGTCTGGATCAGCAGAAGGTCCTGAAGCCAATCATAGTAATGAGGTCCTCTGGGAGGCGCACATGAACGCAAAATGGGGCCTTGCATGTGAATTTGGATGTATGCACATGCTTAAGAGTTTATTCACTCTAACCATGATTTTTCTTTTCCTAAAGTTGCAGTATGTAACTTTTGCAAAAAAAAATAAATAAATAAAATGTTTTGCATATTTGTTGAAATTGTCACTATGTTGTGACAATATAGTATGAGACTGAGAATCTGTGGAAAAAAAAAATCAAGTTCCTCTGTTTTCTCCCAGTGGTAACTAGAAACAACCAATCAGAACCAGGAGGCGGGTCTTAAAGCTGTCAATCACGCCCTTCTGCAACAATGCACCTTCTCCCCATCAGCTAAGATTAGTTAGCTTAGCAACCATTGACAACAGATAAGCACTATTCCTGTAACTAAATTCCCTCACTCTTGTTACCACATCTTGAAGCAAATACACCAAGTTGATTGACAGCACTAAGACCCTCCTCCTGGCTCTGATTGTTTTTTTTTGGTCTGGCACAATGCATGTCTTCAGATGACAAGAGCAGCTCAGGAAGGAGGTGAAGGAGATCGATCTTTTCATAGATCATCTGCCTCATAATAAATTGTCACAACATGCTGACAGTTTTAACAAATATGTAAAAAAGCAAAAAATTTTATGAAAGTCACATATGGCATCTTTAACGCTGATTAAAATTCAACATTGACTCTTTTTTCCTCATCAAAGCTCCTTGATATTTGTAGTGAGTTGGTGTGCATCAGCAGGTAAAATGCGAACAAGAAGCTAGCTTGTGGCCCTTTAACCAAACTGTCCCAAACATAAAATTAATTTTATGTGAATGACATGATCAGTTAATATAAAGATGATGAAAACAATGGCACAGAAAGTTAGATCTACAGAGAATTCACAATTAGGCTGGAACAAGAGGTCGAATGTTCAGCATTTCTCAAAGATAACTCTAAAGCACATTTAGGAAAGGAAAAGTCTAAAAGCAGGGATGAGAAAAAGAGACGTGTGTTTTACAAACCATCTCAGCAGTCAGGAGCCTGTAAGATAGCAAGACGTGCTCAGGCAAGATTTGAGAGCTACACACTTTGATTAAAAATATAAAACAATGAACAAAGTAGAGTTCAGAAAATATAGCAATGAAAAAGTATGAAGCATTGAAAACTACTCAGTACAAAATGACATGAGTTTGTTTTTGATCATTTGGTCTCTGCATCACAACGCAAAATAAACACAGAACCAAATATTATAGAAATACCAACTCAAAATGTGGAGTTTGAAACTGTTTGAATCCCTGGTGGCTGTTAATTTAGAGCCTTGTGTTTACGTAGGATGTGACGTTTCTCTCCAGCTCCGGTATTTTACTGCCTCACACAACAAGGGGCCCAATTTCTGTCTTTCTGTTCTTTCCACCAACGACCTCTGCTGTAGATTGTCTGAAACCTGAACATTTTTCCACAGCTGATTAAAGACATTAGAGACATTCTCTCTACAGGACTTATTACCAGTTAGACTGTAAAAAAACAAACAAAGCCCAACCGCTTGGCAGGACAGAGACTTACAAAGAAATAACAAACAGCAGAGACAAATGATTTTGTGACTCGTGGAGAACCAGTGGCAAGCAGAGAGAAACTGAACGCCTGCTGCTGAATTGAAGCATTTCTGGTTCCTAGAAAACATCCAGTTAAAAAGAAGTTGTTGTTTTCACCCTGTATTTACTTTGAGAATAACACCGACTGGAACCTGACTTTTAACCAGGTAAATTAATATTCTTAGAATCGTTTTGAGGGAAGGTTTTGTAAAGTCACGATCTGTAATGTTTTCTGTAAATATCCTTCCTGTAGCAGACAGACATCGTATTGTAGTGAATTTTTTAAAAATTCACTAGAAATATGAGCGGATCCTATCAACATCACATCTGATTCACATATTAAAAATGAATAAATAAATAAACATACCCACTGACTAATAAAATAAGAGCTTGGATAGCTTTATACTTTATGAGGTAAAGTTAAAAACCAAGGTCTAATTTGTTTTTAAAAAGCAGATGGTGGTTCACATTCACATTTTGTAGTAATTTGTGAAAGCTGCATGAAGCATTAAATATTTTCAGTTAGCTCTTTATAATCAGACATATTCCCTAAAACTATTTACATGTTCAGTATGTTTTCGCTGTTGATCTGGTGGCTGAATTTCAGTCTCATTGCAGAAGCTGCTCCGCTTGCTTGAATTTTGAGTTTTCCCATTGAACTTTTGGTGTTTGTGTTTTGCATTCGCCCTTTTATTCTCACCAAGAACTCTTTAAGCTGGCATTGTTAGACAGTAAAATATTTTTTTTTGTTTTAAAAAGTTCAAATAAGTGCATCTCCCCATGCTCAAGCACCATTCGCGTAACAGCCCATTATCTCATGCCGGATTAAAAGTCGACCAGAAGCAGCTGCAGTTTGTTTGGACATGTTTTCTGCTCAGATCAAATGCTCTCTGCCTGGAGAATCTTGGAAATGAAATTTGCATTAATATCCGAGCGTATGGCTGAACCATGGGTGCTCTGGTGAATAATGATGTTAACCGGATCCAATAAATCACTCAGCCATTCTGATTACTTAAGGGACTTGAGACGCGAACTATAAATAAACACAGACTTCTTTTTAGAGAAAACTGTTTTGCTACAACAAAACCTTTCATTCAGATAAAATGATTCTGCTAATCAGTGAATTTGTTGTTTTTTTCCCCCTCATTCAGGCTGAAGTTGTTTAGCTTTTAATTCATTTAATTCTGTCTGCAAACAGCTTTCATGGTTTATACTTTTAACAGACAGTACTATTCAAAAGCCACAACACCTTAAGGGCTCTGCATGTCCAAATTAGTTCTCATTGTCGCAGTTGCGTGGCAAAAATCACGTCATTTTGTTCTCATCCTCATGTCGTCTGCCCCTTCTTGTCACAACATGTCCTTGAAATAGAAATAACTGTGTTATCATTCGCTTAGAAAAAAACTGAGATGTGAGGTTTGTACTCCATGAGCTCCTTTCAATACCATTTAAAAAGTCATAAATTAAGAATAATAAAATAATAATAATAAAAAAAAAACCACTTTCGTCACATGCATTAAAAGCTATGCAAAAAGCTTAAATCACGCTGACTTTAAAAAGCCTGGTAGCCTGGGGGCAAAAACTGTTTTTCAGCCTGCTAGTCCTCGCTTTTACACTTCTGTAACATCTGCCAGGAGGGAGAAGGAAGAACACGGAGTGCTGTGGCTGAGTTTGGTCTCTGATTATGTTTTTCTCTCTCTCTCTACTCATAACTTCAGTTGGTTTAATGTTCCCCGATTTCAAAACTTTGGCTGAACCGGCGCTTCTAATTCCAGTGTCCAGTGTGCAAAACAATTCATCCTCCAGCTCAACATCAAAGCCAAGACATTTCAATAAATACATGTAGCTGTGCGATTCATGTCCAGGCAGACTGGACAGTCCAGGCCACAGCAGATGAATGGCTCGTGATTTAAGTGCAATGATTTAAGTTCATTGTTAAGACATTGTCGCCGTGGCCTCAGTCTGTGATTTTTGTTACCATGGGGAAAAAATTGCGCGTATTTATCTGTTTAATGTGCGACGGCACAATACGGATTCTCTGCTCAGCTTGGTGAATATTAAATTGACCAAATGAAAATAAAATGCAATTGAATATGTCACTGTTATTATTCAACCACTTCTTTCTCTTTAAGCAGTCTGTAACAAGTTGTTCCCATTTCTGCAGGAGAATCTATTTAAAAAAATTACAAAAAGACCACGCATACAACTGATATCTTACCTTAAACAAGGTCATTTCAAGGCTGGAAAGTTGACATACTTAGAGGATTAACTGAAGGATGGTTTGCATCACACTAGCATGGGACTGATGTTGTTTAGGACAGGTCCGGCAGGAATATTGGTCAATATTACAGCAGCAATTGGAAAACGAGTGTGTATTCTGTTATTTTTAATGTGTTTCCAAAAGGATGGAGAGGAAGGAGAGGAAAATGGGAAACTGGAGGAAGGAAGGGATCACGATTGGCAATATTAGAAAAAAACTAAAAGAGCCCCAGAATGACAGTGCAGCGTGAAAAAGAATCACACCAGCTGAAAATCTAACAAATGTTGCAACTTTGATACTCACTTGTGTGAGCCTGATCGTCTTAAGGGATTACAAGTATAAAAATAAATACATAACTGATCTACAAACGACACGCAAACAGGATTGCATCGGCAAAATGAGGAAGCAGGCGCAACAAAGTTGGCGCCATGAATATGCAAAACATATACTCTGGAAAAACGGAAGAGACCACTGCAAAATGATCGGTTTCTCTGATTTTACTCTTTATAGGTAAATGTTTGAGTGAAATGAGCATTGCTCTTTTATTCTATGAACTACTGACAACGCATCTCAGAAATTTCAAGCAAAAATTTAGTGTTTATTTGCAAAAAATGAGAAATGGTCAAAATAACAAAAATGATGCAGTGCTTTCAGACCTCAAATAATGCAAAGAAAACAAGTTTGTATTCATTTAGAAACAACAATACCGATGTTTTACAGTGCAGTGGTCTCTCTATGTTCTCCAGAACTCAGGAGCATATGCTAATGCAACGCCTCGATACGATGCAATGCAATTCACTAAACCTCTGTATTGGTATTGAATCCTGATGCGAAGCTGTTGTCTGTCAGTTGCTATGGCAACAGGTATGTGTGTAGCATAGCTGGCACAGAGAAAGAAGGGGGGAAAGGGGTTTTGTGTTGTTCTTCAGCGAATTGTCTGCGATATTTTCCCTGCACTAAATCAATAATACCTTCAGCTTTCATTTTGCTAGCAGAATTGTTCTACTGCTGTTATGGATGGCAAGCAAAAGAATCGTCTTTTTGCTCTCCAGAGTTGTACACAGTGCAAAAATTCTGGATGTTAACAATAACATGCAACGTGTCTATTTATCAAACTTTAATAAAAAGGATCAGGATCAGTATTGGTGATACCGGCCCTGTGTTCACTTAGTGTCGGATCACAAGCAGAATATGCTCTGGTCTGCATCCCCAGAACCAGAACCAAACGAGGAGAAGCAGCTTTCAGCTTCTATGCACCACAAATATGGAACAAACTTCCAGAAAACTGTAAAACAGCTGAAACACTGAATTCCTTTAAATCTCTACTAAACCCCCACCTGTTTAGAATTGTATTTGAAACGTAATCAATTACAAATTTAATGATGGCACTTGACTTAATGTAGTTTTTCATTGTTGATTCTATGTTGCATGACTTTGTGTTTGTTATGATGTAAAGCACTTTGAAATGCTTTGCTGCTGAAATGTGCTATGCAAATAAAATTTGATTGATTGATTATCACACAACTAGTCCATTTACTGTGCATGCATTTTAATGTTTTTTTTCATGCAGTTTAGCGCTCCTTATTCGGAGTCTTCGTAGACCGGGGCCCCCAGCGTCGTCTCTTACTTGGTAGTGGAATCAAAGCGATCAACAGTCAGGCGAAACGTCTGACGAAACGAAATGAGGCCACTACTCTGTCACTACAGGGCAGAGAGAAGAGACCCCCAGAGGGATAAACAGTTTGCCACATCATCGCTAATTATCCGCAACCCTGATGTGCAGATCATAAATACCTGCTTTAATTATCATCTGAGAATATTTCTCTTATCAGCCTTGATGCAGTGCCAAGACGCTGGAACGCGGAAGAGCTCTCCAAACGTAGTCACAAGCCTGGACGGGTAATCTGGAATCTCAATCTTTAAAATAAATAAATAAATAAAAACGTTTACGCGCATTCTGCGCCAGGGCCTTAAGGTGTGCGGAGCAAATCGGAGAACGTTCAGCTCTGATAAATAAAGACAACGCCGCCCGTCTGTGTCCATATGTGTTCATGATTAACGAAGTGCAGATATTGTGAAAGAGGTGACTTCGGGGTCGAGCGTAGACAGACTGGCATTGCCATAGGAACCAGCTGCACCCACGCATTCATAGAGGGGAAGGCAGCGTGAGTCGCAGCGAGCCGGGGAAGAACAAGAGAGTGGAAAAGAGAAAGAGAAGAGGGAGAAGATGTAAGAGTGATCAGCCTTTGATGTGACTATCAGCCTGCAGGTCTCTTAATCTCTGGCTTCGAACTATTTTTCTGCCTATGTGATAGAGGATGAAATGAGATTAAGGCTCTTATTAAAACCTCCCCAAATTTACATGCTCCTTGCATCTGTGACACAGGTCCTTCGGCAATGTGGAAATGGCAGTTTAGCTGGAGATATAGAACAGAGAGGGAGGGTTTAAAGCAACAACTGATGGCAGTCAAACCACCTCTTCAGCGGCAGAGGAAGTAATAATGCCTACAGGCGGCCTTGAGCCTTAAAAAAAAAAAAGATTCCTAAAGGAGAGCAAGAATTTACAGCTGGATTTCTGGACATTTTGGGCCCCGCATGTCGCACGTTATCAGGTTGGTCCGAGTATCTCGACAGCGATCTGTGGGCTGCTTCCTGACGCCGACGACAAAACGCTGGCGTCATTTTGTTAAGGCTTCTGCATTGATCTCCAGCTCTCTCTCTCTCTCTCGTTCCTCGCTCACTGCAAGGCCATGAAAAATTCCTTTTATCAAATTCAAGCTTTAATCAATTACTAAAGCCGGCTCCATCCAGTGCAGAACTTTGTTTTTTTGTTTTTTTTCCAGTTGATTTTTATCAGCTTGCTTCCACGCAGCTGACGTCACAGCGGCCTTGTGGCTGCAGTGGGGCGGTCCAAGGCAACATTTCAAGTTGTTTGAAGGACAAAATGAGACTGAAAATACAAGGTTTTTTTTTTTTCTGAAGAGGACCATATGGTGAACATTGCTGCTTATTAGCATAGATTTTTATGTCATTTTATCTTACTAACCTTTTATTTAAACCTGATAAAAATCCGTTGGCTGGGTCTCTTTTACAGCCAAAAGGTCTGAAAACTGAAATTGCTTCAACCAAAACAGTAATTTTACATGTAAAGTGCTATTAGGTATAAACAGTAATATTAAAAAACAGCACAATTGTTGACATATAGGAGAATATGAAGTGTAATAACAAATGATGGACAAAGTGCTCAACTCTAGGACTGATTCTCATGGTCAAATCTTACTCAACTACAAGTAAAAGTTGCTCAAGTTGCTGCTAATGGAGCAATCAGACTGCTTTCTCTCGATGCTAGCTAGCGCTCAAAGCTTCGTAGCAAAGTTTGCTAGTCTTCACTGGATGTAATGGAAACTTCGGCTTCGTTTTCACACCCTCGAATCCAACAGCATGTGAATATGTCGGTTCTCTTACGCGAGATCAGTGAAGTAGAAAGCTGCTTCCGTTCTGTCAAGATGGTGACAAACTTCCAAACATAAGAGCTGAGACGGCATGTGTGAACTAGCTAAGAGCTGGCTGTGAAAACTAAAAAGACCTGCGCAAGAGAAGGAGAGCAGTGAATGTTAGCATAATAGGCGGTGCGACCGCACCAGAAAGTTGAGGTCTATTTGAAAATTAATCAGCAAACCATATTCCTATATGAAACCATCAGGGTGAGCGATTGTGTCAAAAGGCTTAGAGGGTTCAGTAAACAGAGCAACACAACATTGTTTGCAGTCAAGAGCATGAATAAAATCATTAACAACTTTCAAGGTGGCAGTGACAGTACGAGACCTTTATCTAAAACCAGACTAGAAATCAGTTAATATATGATTTGATTTAAAAAAAAAAAAAACACCTTCAATTGATTACAAAACAATTTTTTATTTTTTTTTTTCCTAAAGTCCAGACCTTTCAGTGCTTTATATACTCCAGACACAAAATACACATTAGAAAACAGAAATGTATGCCAAACAGAACAGTTATATAGAGTATAAAGCGTTTCTGAAGCTGAAACCTGACCTCTTAGGTTTAGGAGTCAGAAATGGAGCCTGCAGCCTAGAGATACAACTCCATATATCAAAGAGTTCAGGAAAGGACATCAATTATCTGATGGTCTTTCGTCTGAATAATTATATTTCATTGCTCTATTGTTTTAAATTAGTGCAGCTGATGAATATGTCATCTTTCATGTTCCACCGCCTCTCCTGTCGTCACTTTTTAAATTGAATTAATCTGTGTCGACCAAATTCTCTTATTCCTCTGCTTTGTGTGCCAATTAGGGATGAGAAGTTTCAGTGATAAGATGGTAATACTAATGCTAACACATTCAGCACATCTCTGTTTTTTTATTTACATGTAGACTCAGTGTAATGGTTTGGATTTATTTTAAATCATCAGTCTCCGTACAAGTTACTACGGAATTTAAATTTTCGCAAATAAAACCAAATACTTCAGATGGAGATATAATTTCCTTCTTGTGACATGGTGACGGTCGCTGGCATTGTGGGAAAGAAAGTGAAGTGTGATAAAATGTGATATGGGAGGTCGGTGGATTTGATAAAGAGGAAGTTTGATATCATTCTGTCGCCCGTTCTGACAGCAGCATCTGTCACCCCCACCTATCACCCGGCCAGCTCGCAGCCACCTCACTCATTGTCAGCCTGATGGATGTCCTTGTGTTGTGTATATGTGTCAAGTGTGAGTCAACACCAGTGTGACTGTGCGATAAGCTGGGTGAGACAGGGGGCAGAGTGCTTCTAGTAAGGTTTGTCATGAGATCTGTTGTTGGTGAAATACAGTACTTACATATTTTGGGGCAGCATTGACCAGAATGCCCCTGGTTTTTAGATGTTACTCTGTACCTTTTATTCACTTTTTTTCCCTTTCCTCAAAGCTGCGGTATGTAAGGTTTACATATTTGTTAAAATTATCATAATTTTGTGGGAGTATCATGTAAAACTAAAAATAAAATCAATCTCTGCTTTCTCCCAGTACTACCTGCAAAAATACACCGCTCAGTCAGAAACAACCAATCAGAGCCAGGGGGAGAGGTTAAGCGCTGTCAATCACTCTCGTTCTCACCTCTGCTTGCTTATTGCTAAGCTACAGCTGGTTCACCACACAGTCTGCCACGAATGCTAAGGCTGGTTAGCATGGCCACCGATGACAGCACATAAATTATTTTCCTTTAAATTAATTGACGGCGCTAAGACCCTCCTCCTGGCTTTGATTGGTTGTTTTTGACAGGGGGCGGTGCACTTTAACACTGGAAGGAGGTGCAGGAGCTCGATTTTTTTTTTCACATTTTATCGGTTTCACATTGTACTGTCACGAAATCGTGACAGTTTTAATAAATATGGGGAAAAAATATATTTTTGCAAGAGTTACCTACTGCAGCTTTAAATCAGATTTTTTTCTTCCCCTGATTTGATCATTTTTTCTCTTTTTCGTCTCCAACCTGCTTGAACTGAATCGAAAATGGATGTCACACTTTTTCCACAAACCTTTCAGCTACAGCTGAGTCTCACAGTGGCTTTTTGAAATCTCCTTTAAGGCTCAGGAAAAAAAAAATAGCAGGGAAAAGATTTAGGTCACTCAGCTGCTACTGAAGATTTTCATATTATGTTTGTTTAATAAAAAAATCCCTTGTGTTGTGCCCAGGTGACCCAACTCATTTCCTCAGATGTCGTTGGTAGGGATTTTCTTCTCTTAGGATGATAACAGCAGATTCACCCTTGTGTGTATTTATATTATGCATATTCATGTTTGTTTTGACAAATTACTTGAGACTAAACACTGTGGACTGAGGATCATATTTATGAAAGTAGCTTAAACCTTCAGAAGATCAGGCCCAGAGATATTTAGCTTGACGGTGCTGCAAAGTTCAGAATCATGTCGTTTCCATAAGCTTGGCTCTCAATTCTACATATATTATCCAATCTGCACCAATTTTTTAAAGAATTGATCTCAAACCACCCCCCAAAAAGGAATCCAATCAAATAATATTTGGTGGGTGGGTCCTAATTTCTCCACAGTGTCCCCTAGAAACATTTTTTTTTTAATAAACCCCAACACATGCCTTGACCTACATTTGGAACACATATGTAATTTCCCAGGTTCTACAAAAATGTCTCTTGAAACCACAGTCCATACCTCACAGGAAGCCCACCATGTTGGATCAAAGCCGCCATTTTGTCTCCGTTAAACACATGCGTGTGCAAAGTCCTCATACAGTTTTTGACCTACAGGCTTAAAAAATTACTCAGTATGGTCTCACGGCACTGGAGATCAAAAGTTATCAAATGCATTTTGCTTTTTATAACGTTGCTTTTGGGTTTCTATGGTTGCCACGGGAGATTAAAGGACTTCTCAAATCATACATGATGGAATGAAGGCAACACTCCAGGTTTGTTTTTGATGAGAGAATAACATTATAACATGGCTGCAAAGCCCAAAAAGTTAAATTTACATAAGATTTCCATTTAAAACTCGCCGCTGGACTCGTACGATACGATTTGATACATTCGCCAAATGCGCCACCTAGTGGTTAACTGCTAGTGTGCTGCACAGGCCAGTGGATGCTGCTTGCAGCTTTAATAGTATCCTTATTTCTAACTCACTTCGGTATAGTATGGGCAACCACAGTAAGGTCTAAATCATCTTGCAGTCAGCTTTACTACTGTGGAAGGGAAGAATTATTACAGCCGTCTCTCTGCTTGTTCCAGTATTGGCACCCTAGAGTGATGTTGGGCCAAATGACTTTACATATTTAATGTATTGCCACAGGCTGAAAGGCAACAGGCATCCACTCCTCATGTTGTGCACCACTTGTCCCTTATGCCTTGCATCAGCAGACCTAAATGATGCTGCTGGGGGAGTTCTCAGCGAGGCTGTGAGCTTGTCCATATGCTGTTCTTAAAAGTACTATGTGGCTGAAGGTTTAAGCAGCAGATGTGCATGTTGTCTAACTGAGTGAAAGCAAAGTGTTTTTCTTCTCATGTGTCATAGCTGAGCTGTAAGGCATGCACTGCTCATACTGCTTTGTGAGCATTCACAGAAATAAAATATGCCTATGAGAATTTGTCTCCACCACTCGATCCAATCAGATGGTGTTTTGATTCCTTGTGTTTCTAAGCACATGTCAGATTTGGGAGTGCAATACCCAACCTAAATATGAAATGCATTATGAAGAGCATCCAAGCAAGAGTCTGCCGGGGGTGTTCATTATTGCTTTTCTTTCCTCCATTTGGGAAAAAAAAAGACTTCCTCTTAAATCCCTTCTTAATTGTGACGTTTCACTTTGGCCGGTTAACGTCTGGTAGAGTGTGTCTACGTTGCTGTGTGTTCCTCACTATTGTGGGTGTGAATATGAAAAAGTCTACAACATTGAATGATGTAGAAAAGCTTTAAATGTAACTACCGTATTTTCCGGACTATAAGTCGCTCCGGACTATAAGTCGCACAAGCCATAAAATGTATAATAAAGAAGAAAAATACATATATAAGTCGCACCGGAGTATAAGTCGCATTTTTGAGGAAAATTTATTTGATAAAATCCAACACCAAGAACAGACATGTCATCTTGAAAGGCAATAAAAATAGAATAGAGGCAACAACAGGCTAGTATGGTATGCTAACGTTACATGACATGGTATGTTAACATAACATATTAAGAGTTATTCAGATAACTATAGCACAAATAACATGCTAACAAGTTTACCAAACCATCCGTGTCATTCCAAATCACTAAATGCAATGAAATCTTCATCCTCAGTGTTGCTTGTAAACACCTCCGCTAACTCAGAAGGTAAAATAACACAGGCCTAGAGCGCCCTCTTGCGGTTTAGTGTGAAAATAACATGTGATATGATATAATGATGTGTTAATTTCCACACATAAGTCGCTCCGGAGTATAAGTCGCACCCCCGGCCAAACTTTGAAAAAAACTGCGACTTATAGTCCGGAAAATACGGTACTTTAAGTTATCGTTTAAATTCAAAAATATTGGACACGTGCAAAACGCTGAAGGGCAAAAAGATATCCATAGTCACGCTGCCGCTGTAAACCAATTCCATTAAAATGAAACCTGAAGATGAAGGCATTATTCATTTAGTACAATGTGCCACAACAAAGAAAAATAATGCAGAAAAAACATTTAAGAACAGATCTTGTGTTTGGGTCATCTTTTTTGTAACTAAACAGAAAGACACCGAATTCCACATTATATTGTGAAAGTCAAGTTAGCATAACTGACTTACTTACCGCTCCCTTGGTATGTCTTATTAATTAAAACTTTATTACCTTATCTAGTTTTTGTATCGTTGAAAATTTATATTAAAGCACTGCATCCCTTTTTCTTTTATATATCACGCATAAATTTAGGTTTTAGCGAATTGTGCTGACAACTTGACAGCTAAAACCAATGCTAGTCATTGCTGGCAGTGGGGTAGGCTCTTGCGCGCGTCATGTCACGTTGCAACATGTCTGCACATGCAGTTCACAAGGTGACAGATACACACAGTGATGTTAGATCACTGACGTCGGACCACATTTTTCAGTAATGAGTAATCTAACGCATTGCTATTTCAAATCCAGTAGTCAGACTACAGTTACTTATCGAAATCACTTTGCTTTACTATCTTCTTTTGTAATTTAATTTTATTTCCTCTACCCGTCTTGGGGAGTGACCACCGTTTCTATGCGACAGTATCAGCAGCAACAGAAAAGTAAACAATGGAGGGAAGAGAGAGATGCGCATTTTGTTGCTGGAAAAACAGGAACTATTTTGAGATTCGCTCGCCAAGTCCGATTATTATAAGCAGCTTTGGGCTTGTTTTTTTTCTAAAGTCGCTTGCAGATTTAATGGTTGCGGTTTTTGGGCTTGCAAATAAGCAACTGTATGTCAGAATTTGTCTGATATCCAGTTAGTTTTAGTCAGGCTCAGCTGTCCATCATTTTCTGGATGATCCGTTCCGCTGTGTCTTTGTTAATGTCAAGTTAATATATTACCTCTGAATGACCTCGAGCTTCGCTTTGCGCTCCAGAAAACTGCAAACATCGAGACTAATATGAACAGAGCAATAAACATGAAAACAGTCTCGAATGAACGAGTCTGTAAAGTTGTGCAACTAAACGCCATTATAATTATTAATATTAAGATAAGTGTCACAAATATGTGCAGCGGGACATCTTGAGTTGTGGAGCTGGGAGGGGGAGTGCTGCGCTCTGACACCAAATGCAGGGCCGTAACACAGAACCTGGAGGCTTTGGCAGGGTGGGGAGGTCTAAAATCATATTTAAAGTTTTCCAGACAATAGTGGAACACACAAAAACAATCACAAATTACAAACGTTTTTTTTGTACTGTTGTAGCCATTAAACAATCTCCCCTTCTTATAAGTGGAGACACATTGTTGATGTTACCATTATAAAATAACTTGCAATGAAGTATTGGCAAAGATCAATGTAATTTTCACAGGTGGCAGAGCGTTGTTGTTAGCAGCTGCTGAAAGTAACTAAAAAAGTTACTTTTAATGTAACTTAGTTACTTTCCAAATCAAGTAGTCAGTAATCTAACTAAGTTACTTTTTCAAGGAGTAATCAGTAATCTGATTAAAGTTACTTTTTCAAAGTAACTATGCCAACATTGGGTATACAATATCAAATTATAAAAAAAAGGGAATTGTTTACTTCAACAAATGCAAAACTGTTTTAAAACAATTTGTAATCAGGTCTAGAATATTCCACTCCAAGTCTATCTGGATGTTACTTTGTTTTCATGCTGTTGAATTTGTAGTTGATCCAAATGCGAATATGCATTAAAAATAGTCAATATTGCTTTTCAGAAACAGGAATAAAAGGTTTCCTGAATCTGACATTGTGCTTTAAATTGTAACTAATTTGAGTACAGAACAATCCATTTCGCATTTCATCGTTCTATTTTTTTCGTAGTCTGAAACAGAGATGTCTAAAATTATTGCTTACCATGGTGAAACTTAAGTGTAATTAGGCAAATGTTAAACGTCACCACAATACCCTTAACTGAAAATAAACAAATTACCCGCCGGGTCAGATTTTTTGTGAAGATAGTTTAATATCTAAAAAGTGATCTAACTTTTAAGAGGACATGTTTTTGGACACATTCAAACATTAACCAGCCTTCTTCTGTTGTGTTGGAACTGAAAAAACAAAACAGGCTGAACACAGCCAGCAATGACATTTCCTCTGCAATACAACTCGGAAAGCAATTTTCCATGGGACAAAACTCCTTTGAAACACATTTTGCGTTAAAACCTTCCAAGTATATCACCGCTTCACTAATGTACTATCCTCCCTGACTTTATTGTTTTGCCTGGAGTCTGATTGAATTTCCAGCCTTTGTCTGGAATTTGAGGAGCAGCTGAGCATCACTAACAGCCTGGAGCAAACCATTATCGCTGCAGTTCAGCAAGAATAAAAACAAAACTCACCCACAGCCACATGCACATGGGAACCTGCAGCAAACACGGAAATAAAGCCCCAGTAGAGGTGTTTTTGTTTGGTTTGCCGTCATGATTTAACAGTAATGTTCAACCTAACGGGAGCAGTAAATTGCTGTATTACCCACAAACAAGCTATTTTGTTCAAAAATAAAAAAAAGAACACATCAGAAAGTTTCAATTTGCATAATAGCACCGCATTTTGACTTTAAAATAACATGCTGTTAAAAGCTCGTTATCAAATGAGTCCAACCCTGAGGCGACCTATTTACTTCTGTATAAAACAAAACATGCCATTTTACTTAAAAAATCCTTTTAAGATTTAGTATGTTGGCCTTGATATTTAAATTATTTTCCTGATAGCAACGAGAGAAATAGAGTAAGTCACTAAGCCGCTCTCTACATCCAGGGTGTTTGCTTAGTATGGTCTCTGAAGAACAAATCAAGATGGACTACAGCACCGGAAGAAGATCACACCGGGTGCAACTTGTGACACCTCAGGATCCACTTTTCAGAGAATTGGAAAACAAATAGGAAAAATATAGGTTTGTCTGTTAATTGTTGATTTGAAATTTAACGATAGAGTCAGTCTTTAAAGGGGCAGTATTATGTGTTTTCCAGTCAATTGTTATAAAAATGGCCATATATATATATATATATAAACATATATATAAACATATATATATACCAAATATGACTTAAAAGAAATTTTACTTTGTAATGTAGTGCCTTGAAACTGGGTCTCTGTCTCTTTAAGAAACTCCTGCTCTTCATGAAACTCTGCCTTCATGAAGTCATCACAACATGGCTCCCCAATTAACCTTTTAACAAAGTTTCTACCAGCGTTCCACTGAGAAGTAGCTCCTATAATGAGCTCAGGATACACAGTTCCACCAGGTATTTGCTAATTGCGGCTGGCTAGTCTGAAGGAGCTGAGTGAGGGAGTCACGGGGTTGGGGTTGTGATCCTTTGTGCAGCTTCAGCCATTGGACAATTCTTAATTATTTAACTATACGTACAGGAGTAAAGAGCACAAAAGCATTTTCATCTCTCTAAATATTCTGGAAGAATGTCCAGAAACAATGGAAAATGTAAGACAGTTTTAAACTCTTGTCTTATATTTTTATTCTTTCTTGGGCAGCAACTGTTGTGAACAACTGTGATCTCAGAGTTTGGCTCGTAGCACAGAGCTGTCATACCTAAATGTGATCAGCCACCCCTAAAAATATACAGCTCACCTTTTCCCGTTTGAGTTTAGACTGTATTTGGAAATGTACGGCTTAGTGTCTTCAGGTTCTTTCTATATTTCCGTGGCTCTTGTTTGTTCCACCAGTTTTCGAAAAGTTTCAGCTATTTGTCATAAACCAGAAGTGAAGACTGTGGCTGTAAAGTTTATTCTACAATTAAAAAAAAAAAAGGCTTTGAATTCAACTAAAGGCGTACAAATTGAATAGATCTTGCTGGAACATTAGTCAGGTGACAGAAGGCCGACTTTGTAACTGTCTTAATGTGGCTGTAAAGGTTCAGATCACTACACCCTGATTTGAGGCCTGATCTCTGTAATAACTGAATCTGTGTTGATTCTAGATTGTTCCTCTTTCGGTCCAAAGATAACTTCAGTTTTGTTTCTGTTCATTGGGTTGGAGCACAAGTGCAGATAAGACTGAGCAACACTCACCTATATGTCACCAAAAACAAACCACATGGAAGTCCAGAATGTCTGTTATCGTGTTATTAATGTCTTCTCAGGTTTCTTTCTTTTTTATGTCCAACCTTTTTTTCTAGAAGATTTTTTTAAGAACTCTTAGGAAAAGTATACTTATAAATGAAAGATTTGGAGAAAAAATCTGCTCCAAAAAGCAAGAAAAAACCCAACTAGCTCTCTTATTCCTTACCTAATTGACCTTGAAACAATATAAAAAAAGGTGAACCATCTCACTTATCGGCCTTTTAATTTTGTTGGGTGATTTATTTGGCTTGAGGGAACACATTATGCACATTTTTAATCTGAGTAGTAAGAACCTTGGAGCACAACTGCACTACATCTGTCCAGAGTCCTGCCTGTGCTCATCTACATCCCAAAATATTCAGGTCCCATGGAAACGAGGCATGCTGTAGATTCACCATGCTCAGCAGGCGTGCCCATGTGTGTGCTTCTATTTTAGCATTTGCATATTTTGCAGGGTTTCCATTGTCATGTGTTGCATTTTAGAAAGACTTCATGTAAGAAAATGAGATTGTTTTATGAAATGTAGTTTCACCTGCTCATTCAAAATGCAAAAGTTTTAATTCCCTTCAAGTTGTTCTCATTGTAGTTGGTCACCATGATACACACACTCAGGAGACTTCAAATTTATATTCATGAATAGAACATTTTTAATCATGTTTCATTTTCCTTCTACTTCACAACAATGTGCTACTACAGTGGAGTCAGATAGACGTTTTAACCGCTGAATGTGGTTAAAACTGCAGTAATAAACTTTAATTAAAAAATAATAATTAAAAATTTTAAATAGTTTTTGAAACTGTCATCAAGTAATGGCAGTATGGTATTGGACAGATAATCTGTGAATAATAAATCAAATTCCTCTGCCTTCTCCTAGTCCTAGAAACAACCAATCACAACCAGGAGGCCCCTCCTCCTGGCTGTGATTGGTTGTTTTTGGTTTGGTGGTGCATTTCTTCAGACAGCTATAGAAGCACACTGAGGAGGTGGAGAAACTCTATCATGTTATACTGTCACGACATGATGACAGTTTTAACAAGTACATACAGTATATATATATATATATATATATTTTAAAAAAAACACTTTTTTAAAAGAAAAGTTACATACTGCAGCTTTAAACACTGTGAACACTTTTGTAAGGCGCTGTATATTCTCACTTTCACACTGAAGACAATTTGTCGCCCCAGTTTCACCTCTTATGTGATGCCAATAATCTCTGATCTCCAGCTTCTGATCGGGGTGTGTCATCACACACACACACACCCCCACACCCCCACACACCCCTACACACACCGCAGCGTGACAAGGAGCAACAAAACTGCAATCAAATCCTTATTTTAGGTTGAAACAGATCTGGCTCCTTCCTTCTCCTCTCACCTCTCCTTTCTCCCTGCTCTACCTCAGGCTGCTTCTTTCGCCTTCTTTGCCGACACAACTCATCCATTTTGAGCAAAAGGCGGACCAAAAGCCCTTACGGTTTATTTTTGCGGCTAAAAGAAAGAGAAAGAACAAGAATGGTTTCTGGTGAAAGGAGGGTTCTGTGCGAATCCTCATGGTTTGATTGAAGTGAGCCCTCATTCTTTTGAGCTTATGGTCTCTATAGTGATGAGGAGGCAGCTGGGTATGAATAGGAGAAGGCGAACAGCCTGTCCAGATGACAAAAGGAGCAATAATTGTGACCTGAAGTCGAAGCGGGTTGGTCTTTCTCAGCTCAGCAGAGGTAAATAAGTTCTCGTAGAACAGAAACCTCCTTCTAGTTAAAAGAAAAAGAAACATAAGAGAATATTTGACACCTTTAACAACTATCATGTTTTGCTTTGGTTTTTAATTATGTTTTTTTGTTTATTTTCTTAAAATTACTCTGAGAAAAGAACTTAGATATCTTGCGTTAACTGATCACAAGTTATCAATTAAACTTGTCCAAGTAAATTTATTCAGTTATGTTTAACAAACGTAAATAAAGTAAGTATGACAAACTGAACTTGATTACATGTAACTAATTAATTATTTTCTTTAGAGTTAGAGCTCAATTCTTCTTTTTTCCCCCAACATATTTAAAACCAAAAACATTTGCCTTTAAATGATTAATTTTATTAATTTTACATGCATGTGAAATGCCAACACACAGGCCAGTGTTTGATACAAGATTTAGACCTGATAACAGGGATTCACCTGTTATTTTTATAGTTCATTAGAATCCAGTTGAAATTAAGTGAATATTTTGTGTTATTTTTTTCCAGACACATTTCACAGTGGACCAATCCTCAGTCCTGCTGTAAACTCAACTTCCTCATCAACGCCAATATTCCAACGGAACAAAGCAAGAAGCAAAGTAAGTTGATGGATTTTTTATTTATTTATTTTTTTTAAGCACTTTTTTGATTGTGAAAGTTAAACTTTCATCAGCTGCTGCACATCAGATAACTAAGATTCTCCATTTTCATTCTGAATAAGGAGCAAATGTGTCTGAACATCTGTTTCTCTGCCATAAAACCAAAGACAGCTGTCGGTCATTTCTCCTCTTGTTCTTGTTGCGGTTTGAAGTCATTTGTAGCAGCCATGTTTAAATTGGATAAATAATGAAATAATAACCACCAGCAGGAAGTGACTGAGTTGCTGTGATTTGATTTGGAGCCACAAAGCGCCGTATTTTGTAAAAGTCAACCGACTCAAACAGGATCAGAGCTTCCAGGATTTTAGATTAAGTCTTCAGAGAATAATGCACGATAAAATACAATGAAGCATAATATCTTTAAATTATGTGTCCATAATCTACTGAATGAAATAAATATTAGTTAAGTACATGTGAAGACGTTGCTGCGTCATTTTCTGTACCATGTGATCGTCAATTTGAAAATACCTGTGGACCATAAATGGCTTTTTTTTATTAAAAACGCATCATATTTTATATTTTCTGTATTTATATTGAATGTATATTTATTAATCTATTAAATATTCTTCATTCAAATTATATTTCATTCAAATTAATGAAATATATTTTTATTTTACATGATGTACACGTTCTACACGTTTTTGATCAATTGTTCTCTATTTTCTAGAAAAAAGATTTTTTAAATATTTTTGGGTTATGGGTATCTCTTTAAAGATAATTCCTGTATTCAGCCATGTTTAATGAATGAGCACACCCAAGTCTGCTATTGAGTAAGATTAACTTTTTTAAATTGTGATCCTGTTTAATATTACGTTATCAAAATGAAATCAAAACATTTCGGCAATAAGACATGAGTACTTCGGATTGAGCCAAGCTTTTCCATTTTCTGAATTTTCTGTGTCCCTTTTAAAAGGGACAATTATCTCCTTTGACAGGATTTTATGATAACTTTCATTGGAGAGAGATGGTATTTCTGGGCAAATAATCCTCAAGTGGACAACCTCCAGAGAGAAACAAAATCTGTTGTTCAAGAGGCAGAGGACTGAACCAAGCTGTCCTTGTAAAGAAAAACGGTAAAATGCCAAACATCTCGATGAAAGTGTCTTGCCAAGAAAGACTTGAATACAGTTAAAGGTGAAAAGACATTGAATCATGGAGATTCTGTAGTTCCTTTGAGTAAAAGAGAGATGTCAGGAATCTTGTGATAAAGGAGGGGAACCAAAATATAAAGCTGTGAGAAGAATCAGAAAAAAAATACTTAATTAAACTCCGTTTCTGTTTTATACACACACACCAGGGCTCTAGACAGAAACGAGTCTGGTTGGAAAAGCTACTTGATTTCTCAATAGTACATCTAAACACTGGATGTCTCCCTGTGGTTCATCGACAGACGCACATCAGGCGCGTATTGTGGTCTGAACCAATCAGAAATAGTGATTGGCCGTGGTCCAGTGGTTAATGTGCGTGTCTACATTGTGTGCTGTAGTCAGACAGAGAGACATGAGCAGCAGTAGCTGTTTCCATCGACCATGCAATCGGACAAATCGGACGAAAACAAATTTGCTTAATGGAAACTCGCCAATTTAGAAAAAAAAACTCGTTTTTGATCAATTTTGTGCTATAATGAGGTGATCTCGTAACTGCAATGGAAACATTGTTGTTCCATCACGCAAGTCACGAATCAACATGACTCGTGATGCTGTTACTGCTGACGAAAAAGACGACAAGAAGTTGTTGGACTTATTACGTGAAGAAACTTATTCACGTGCGATTTTAATTGTGTTTCTTATTTAAATACTGCAATTGCGAAATTGTGTTTTTCCGACATTACCAGAAGATGAACAAAGTTTTGCCCACATTTGTAGTGGAAACACAGCTAATGATGGGAATGACATCGTTTAAATAAACAGCATTGCTATCGCCGTTACTTCTTTCAGCAAAAATGTATCTAACAAATTCCTTTCTCTGTTGCAACATTTACATTTGTGCGAGTGCACCTAAGGAAAGCAGCTAGGTAAAGTGTAAGAAGTTACTCTGGCATCCTGCATGACTTTTTTGTCTGTTTTGTACACACACTCCATCATTCAGCACAGTACAAACTGCATAACCAGCACTAAGACTGATTCAGATCAATTAAATCCAAAGTAAAGAGGTGTTTCCCATTCTCAGTTTCTGTTGCCAGGTTTAAGTGCAGTGGTGACCTTATGACCTCCACTCCACCATGCAAGCGCTTAAACAATTCAAACAAAGCGACACATTTCAAGGACTTGCATAATTAAGTCATAAGCAGTCGCTGAACCATAAGATGGGTGCTAATGCAAGACTGGTGGAAAAACAGAAGGCCCTGGATGTTTGCACTCTGCGGGGCCATAAAAGAGACTCTGTCACTGACATGAATGAAAAGTGACTGTGTGGTGTGTTGAGAAAACACTGAGGATTAAAGGCCAATACATGTTGGCTGTCGTTAGCTTCTGATTGTTTTAGCTTAAAGATGAACTTTCTGGAAGTGAAGACCTGCTTTACTCTGTCAATGCTTTTACAATACTTGTGAATCTGTTGATACAACATTGGTTGTATCAACAGGTCAGTGGTTACACAGTTAGCAAAAGGGCAGTTCCTTTTGCTAACATTCCAATTTGCTAATAAAATGGAATGTTGTTGGTGATTTCACCCTTTATTCCTTTTGAATTTTTAACTCTTTTATGGCATTTCAGAACTCTACCCCGGGACATTTTGTACCCCAACATGTCATTAGATGCATTTCCATTAACTGTAGAATTGCTCAAATTAAAGTTATGATAATGGCCATTTTGAAAAAACAAAAAATTTTAGATAAGTTTTTGCGCCATTATGAGGTGGCTTTTCAGCTGTATAGAAATAGATTAATTTTGCAAAACTGCAATGGAAATTGTTTTTATTCAAATTAAATTAGTCATAAATAATCATCAGGAGATTATAAACAATTCATGTAAGTCTAACGTATTGTTTCCAGTATAAACAGTGTATTTGACTTAACTTCTCTCCTTAAGACAATAATAGAACTTAAACTGGTCAGTTCTAAGTTGTAGTTGAGTTTCAAACTTACAGGTGAAACTTGAACCCAGTCTGACCTCAATTACAGGTCAGTCTAACTACTCACCAAAATATCAGGGTAGCGTGCATATGGCTTCAGCGTGCACTCAACTGTTCATTAGAGACAGAAGCCTCTGAAGAAGTTATCTTCTTCAGTGAGATAACTGAAGAAGTCTGCTTGTATAATATTCCACTGCTTTTGTTTGGAATCAAAGTATTTTTGAAATGGATTGAATTAATGACCTATTGTCCCTTACATGACAAGTGACTACTCTGAATAAAATAATGCAACTCTAAAGCACTATATTGGTGAATAGTAAAGGACAGAGGATGTTAATTATTCACTTTTAGTCTCCCGGTTGTTGCAAAAAATATCACCTTCTTTTTAAATCCATAAGGGACATACCTAAAATACAAACACTACCTTTCCCATTGCTAATACTTAGCACACGTGTCTGTATACTGAAATGTCCTTGTTACTGTGCAGCTTTGTTTTTTTTTGGTCTTACTTAATTCGCTCACACTCTTCCTGCCTCTACCCCTTCTAATGCTACATTCCACATATTTTATTTGCTCAGAGCAAACAGTTATTTTCTTTGTTTGAGACACGCCGCAATAGAATAAATCTGAACTAATGTATGCAATGTAACGTGTGCGGATGCGGAACAGAGGAAGTGAAATGTCCTTGTTAACCATCAGGATTGCTGGATCTTTTTCTGCTCAGCACAATAAATAATTCTGTTATGTTTTTTAAGTGAATCCCTTTAAATAAATCAGTCCTGATTCCTTCATTTGTGACCTTGATTACAGTTATTCAGTTATTTTTTACTTAGTAAAAGGAAATCTTCAGGAAAAAAAGTTAAATTTACAATGCAAATATGGCTAAAGATATTTTTGAAGGTTTATGCCATTTTAGCTCATTTATGTCATATTACTTTTTATTTTAGAGTGGATGTAAGAGAATGACACAAAAAGAACTGGTGTGGTCATTTGTGTGTGGGTCGGTTATAGTGGGTGGAATGTTTGGTGGTCATATTTACACTTCAATTGCCAAACCAAAGAAAGTTTTATGTAAAATTAACTCTTTTGAGCTTTACATCATGTTATGATGTTATCCCCTCATCAGAAACATACCTGGAGTGTTGCTTTGATTCTTCCATGCGTGTTTGAGAAACCCTTGAATCTCCCTTGGAAACCATTCAGCTGTACCAAAAACACCTGGGCGGACCTAGCTCCGCCTTCAAGGACGAAGCTCCTCCTCAGGGCTGCAGCTGCCTCACAGAGCATTCTTCCAAAGGAAGCACCAGGTGGAGCTGCGCATCTGAAAACGTTGCTAAAGGGTTAACAAAGGAGCGATGCTGTGACGACTTTCTGAAGGCGGAGCTTCAGAAAGAGGAGTTTTTAAAGAGACAGAGGCCCAGTTTCCAGGCGTTAAATTATGAAATCAACTTTCTTTTTTTATAGTGGCTGACAGTAACAGTTACTTGACTGTGCCATAAAATGACATTACATCCCTGGAATAGAAAGAATACTGCCTTTTAAAGTTGGCTTTAGGTGCTGTATCCTTCAGCCACCACAGGGGAGCAGTAAGGAGACGGGTGCTGCTAAAAGCAAATAGATTTGCTAGAAAATAATGAAACTTTGTCGTGTGCTATTTAAAACATCTAACACTGAATTCTTTAGTAACTTTTATGTTAAATCCCCACAAAAACTACAGGATAACGCCTCAGTCCTGCATATACGGCGCATATGTGCATTCTTGTGTACGTGTGCAATTTCACTGTCGATAATAGAATCTTAATTGGCTGATTAGGGAGGATTAAGGTCATTGATTGGATAGAGCTCAGGGCTCACCTGCTGTTCTCCACATCTAATTGGCCGGCTACCTAACATTTCAATGAGCGGCTGGGAGCTGCGGCAGACGAGTGTTCACACATTCACACGCCGACCACTGAAAGGAAAGCACTGATATGGATAAAGAGACTAGCAGGAGATGAGGGATGGGGGTTAGGAACAGAGAAGGCGGGATCACGGGTTTTCATCCGTGTGTCTGCGTCTCTCTGGATGACAAAATAAAACAGTCTGTCAATCACGAGGCTGGGTGAAAATATGTCTGAGTGCCCAGGGTGTGTGTTTGGTAATAACAGTGACTACCATTTGTCAGCATGCACTCACTCGCACTCGGGCTACGTGGGGGTGTGTGTGTGTGCATGTGCATGTGTGTGAAATATGATAACTGCAGCGACAGGATGTGTAAGATGACACCAATGATTGACATTAATTTGTCCTTCCTTTTATATGAGTGGGTATGGATTTTGTGAAAGTCGGCGTCAAATCGACTGCATGATTTAAATTCGATGAGTCGTCTGTGAATTTTTTTTTTTTTTTGGACAAGTACAGATTTAATGTGCATGTCAAATGGGGCAGTATGATGTAAAATGAACATTTTTGAGTTTCACATCATGTTATCATGTTATTCCCTCATCAATAACATGCCTGGAGTTTTGCTAAGATTCTTTCATGAATGTTTGAGAAATCCTTGAATCTCCCGTGGCAACCATTCAGCTGTGCCAAACACCTGGAGGGACCTAGCTCCGCCTTCGAAGACGAAGCTGCTGTTCACAGAGCAGCTCTACCCTGCGACTCCCCCACTCAGCTCCTTCAGACTAGCCAGCACCAATTAGCAAACACCTTACTGCACATAGGTGAGCTACTTCTCGATGAAACGCTGGTAAAAAACGTTGCTAAACACTTGACAGAGGAATAACGTTGTGATGACTTCCTAGAGGCAGTTTCAGAAAGAGCAGGAGATTCTTAAAGAGACAAAGGCTCAATTTCAAAAAGATTATTTTAAATGTTGTATATATTTGAGATATACAGCATTTTTATAACAACTGAAGGTAACACAGTTATTTGATTGTGCCATTAGCCAAGTATTGTGGTTGCCTTGAGTGTGTTTTCCTCAAATGAATCACTGAAATCTACTTGATTTATGAAACGGGCCACAATGGGAGGGGTTTGGAATTGCCTCCTTGGCAGCTACAGTCTGTGTGACTACTAAGGGAAACCGGATGATGAAGAATTATCATTAGTGCAGAAAATGCTCTCTATTGTTGTGGGAGGCTGGCACATACACATCACTTTTAAGGCCATGCACACAATGTGTTTTCAAAAGTCGCATTAAAACAAGTGATGCATTGCAGTGGAGGTATTAAGACCTCTTGAGGTTTTTCACATATTGTCTCCTTTCAACCGCAGACCTCAGTGCTTTTTATTGCAATTTGTGAAACATAAAGCGGTGCATATTTTGAACATAAAGAAAATGGTACATAGTTTTCTTTTTTTGTTGTTGTTTTTTTACAAATGCAACTCTGAAAAATGATACATTGCAAAAAACGCAAAATCTTACCAAGTATATTTTTAGCCTGATTTCTAGGACAAATGTATTAGTACACTTGAAATAAGACAAAACTAAGTTAAAGTTAAAGGTAACTTTTCAGCAATATATAGGAGATTGTTTTAAATTGTTTCCTTAACATTGATGAAAAAGTACTTGTTCCACTGGAGGATTATTTCTCTCATAACATGGACAAAATGTTTTATTATCATTTAAACAGTATGCTGCTTTTGCACTAAAATCTAGACTAAAATGTTGACACTTCTATTTTTGTACCGTTTTGACTTAATTACTCCTCTGAGTATGTTGTTCTTTCAATAATCAATTGATCACGATTCATCCTATTAGTTCTTTCAGCCCTTATGAAAAACAATTCAAAACAAGCATCAATTACTATTTCTTAAAATGGAAGAGAGACTCCTCCTCTGCTCTGCCGGCAAAAAAAAAAAAAAAAGTGTTTCCAATTTTCTGCTCTACAGAAAACTGTTCTGTGGTCTAAGGAATCCAAGCGTGAAACTCTTTCTGATAATCACGGACGGTGTGACCTTGTCGCTAAGCATGAGAAGGACAATCAAGCATCGGCGCCACTGCTAAAAAGCAAGAATCCGCGCCATCTTAAAAGCACAATATGTCATGATCCGTGTTTTTCTGTGTTTATTTTCGAGTTCTCTGTGTTTAGTTCATGTCTAGTTCTGTGTCTCTGTGC
>CAEFZY010012456.1:0-25455 GCA_903066815.1 Brachyrhaphis roseni
ATGGTGTGGTCACCATCCTCCTCTGACCTCAACCCTATTGAGAACCTTTGGAGTTTCCTCAAGCAGAAGATCTGAGGGTGGAATGTGGTTCATATCAACACAGCAGCTCTGGGAAGATATTTTGACATCCTGCAAAGAAATTCAAGCAGAAACTATCCAGAAACTCACAAGTTCAATGGATGCAAGAATTGTGCTGGTGATATCAAAGAAGGTGTCCTATGTTAATATGTAACTCGGTCTGTTAAGATGTTTTTGATTAAAATAGCTTTTGATTTTAGTACATGTGATCACTTAATGGTGCACATTCAAAGAATGACTGCTTGCAGTTCTTTATAATCCATAAAATATTTAGAAAATCTGCTGTGCATAATAATTTGGAACAGTGAATTTTGAGTATTTTATTTTTGAAAAAAATACTGTTCTCATGGGGAGCTTTGTTCAGTAAAATTTGATTTATACTGTAATAGTTCATGACTTGAAAATCATGCTGAACATCATTTGCATTGACCATTTAACCACTGACCTGAGAAAATATCACTTGCATAATAATTTGGAACACTGTGTATGTATAAAAGAGTTCTGCTATCCAATGGAAGCAACTTGTTTCGGCTGCTTGCTCTAGGATCTCATTTGTGTGGTGACTATCCATATCTCACCACCACAAGTGAGATTGGAATGTAGATTCTGACTACTCATAAATATTTTACAGCATCCCTGTAAAAACAAAGAAAACCGGAGTTTCTTTTTAACCTTGACAATGAAAGGCTTTCATATTGAATCCAAATAACATGCATATGTATTTAAACTTCTGTTCAAGCAATAAAAAAAATAAAAAAAATCAGCTTATGTGATTACAAGAATGCTGCATGAAGTTCACACGTCTCTTATGGGTTACTGCAAATAACACATCCTGTTGCTGCATTAAATTTCAAAGTAGAGAGCCAAAAGACACCAGACGAAAAACAAACTTTTTCCATTTAAGTTCCATTCATTAGCAGTGTAACTATAGATGCCCTGTTATTTTCCAACTGTGGCTCTCCACATGCTTCCTGCAGGATGTAATGTACACACTGGAACATTTAATGCATCTGTGAATGAATAATGAGCATCAACGCATGAATAATGGCAGCAGCTGTTGACAGCAGCTTCATACATCCACATGCCAAGCATACATACATACACGGATGCAAACAGACAGTGCGGTTTCCTTTCCCCCACTGGAATGCTGGAGGAATAACATGGAGATTCCAGGCAGGGATAAGTTGTTTAATTTTAAAATTCCACGTCGGATCTGTGCAGCAATAAACCGCTCATCTGTCCGCATGAAGGGTTATGATGGGAGCATGTGTGTTGATGTGCATGCATGCGAATGGATGTTAGCACATGTGTCATAAAATGAAAAAGCCTTGTGTAAGCATGGAAACTGTGTGCTGCATTAAAGATGCATATTGTTAAAGGCTAGTTGCGGTGCAACAGCACACACACACACTCACACTCAGAGGTCTTAGATATTCAGTGGCAGATCTGACCTCATTACACAACAGTCGTTACTTATAGTCATTTATTATTCACACACACGCCCGATGACTCCAGTCTGTCCAACCTGATGAAGCGTAATGGATATTCGCAACCACCTAACAGACAGTCTGACTTACTTCCAGGGTGGTGTTCGCACCTCTCTGACACACCGCAGCACGTTTGTAGCTTCTGTCTGCTCCATGGGAGACGCAGGTTTCTGATCATTTCACTCTGCACTTTCACAGGGCCTCAGATTTGATCGGTCATTTAAATGGAGCATGACGACTAGTTCACACACGATGACATGACAAGCCCTTTTCATAAGCGAATGTGTCACAAAAAGAGATAAGCATTGATTTCAGATGTAATCCTGCCCTCGCTTCAGAAACCCTATCTGGAAGCGTCGGGAGAGATTAAAACGATTTAAAAAGCAAGTGGAGGGGAAAGTGATTTATCATCTGGAGGTGAAAAAAAAAAAAAAACACAAAAAAGAGCACTGGTCCAACACAGGATTTATAAAGTGACATTTTATTATTTACAAATTATGTACAACTCTGCATAGCAGACGTACTGGCATGGGCACATTACTAAGGCAGATGAGTAAAAATACATGTCCTGGTGAACTAAAAAAAATTATTGGGTTAGAATCAGGACATTTTGTTCAATTTGTTGGCTGCTGCCTTTTACCCTTACAGTTACAACACAAGTTTTCATGCTTTGCAAAGCTTCTGGGGTCCAGTATTATGCAAACAAGAATCTTTTGGGAACACCCAGAAAACACATGCCTTTGGTAAGGTTAGTTTTATTAGCTACTTTTACACCAATCCGTAGCGTCAAAGCCACAAGTTAATCCTCTTGGCGACAACAGTAAGCCGAGTAACAACTACAAGCTTCCGATTGACAAGCCTTGAAGTTGCTATGGGTGTTTTGAGTTCAGCAGGAAGATAAAAATCAGACAATCTAATCTCTTTGTCTGCAACTGGTTATTGGTCGCAAGCTACGCATTAGTTTTAAAATGCTGCAGTGATCATCACCACAAAGCTTTTCTCAACCTACTGATTGAATTTCCCTTTGGGATCAATAAAGTATTTTTGAACTGAATTGAATTGAAGTCATTTTAATAAATTGCCGGAGAAGTGCAGTTTGGTAAATGTGGAGTTTCCCCCAGGCGTTTGAATTTCAACTACGCATGCTTTATGTTGCAATAAAATATCCACAATTTTTCTTTATTCTTAGGTTTTAAGATAGTCAAATTTAACACTGATCCTAACTTATAACCTTGAGCAAGCTTACTGCACAAATTGTCCTGCTAATTTAAGGTCTTGCTGAAGAGCAAACAGTCCCATGAAACAAGTGATTTACTAATTCTACCTCCAGCAGTCTAACTTCTATAACCTGTGTGGCCTTCCAGGATTCATCTACCGGGAAGAAAAAGCATCCTGTCCAAAAACTAGGGATGAATTATGCTTTAAAAATTTGAATATTTTATGGTATTCATCACTATGATAATAACAGCAAAAATAAGGAAATTAAAACCTAAGCACACTCTATTTCGTAATATATAGTAACTATTACTGTATGGAGAACCTCTTGAAAGAAATACTAGTAAAAAACAATTATTTCTTCATGGAGTTGTGCACTACACACAATTCCACTGAATCATATTTTGAAATGTAAACGCAGAATTTTTTTGGTGGATCACATGTCAAGGTCACATTTTTCAATTCAGTCATTGTGGTGATTACAATAAACTTCAACTAACAACTGATAAACTCCAACTGAGTTTGTCAGTATTACCAATAATCAGTAATTACTTCCTGCAAAATTCTTATAAATCTTTGATGTCAAATTCATAGTTTTCCAAACTGTTCTCATTTTTTTTAAAAAGACAGTAATGGAGGAACAGATACAGATTGACGGAAAAAGGGAATGAGATTTAAGTCTGGGAATTCAAATATTTTTTATGCTCTGTTTTCATGTTCCATATTTATCCAGACATCGGAAAACCCCTTAAATCAAGTCCTTACTTTTTCAGACTACAAAGTAGCCCTGTTATCATGATTTATGATTTTCACAACTGTGAGCAACACAATAATTGCTGACAACTAAATCAATGTGCAAGAAACCTGGTTACATGTGAGCATTCCAGACATAACGGGTCAACTTTCTTAAAATTATGAACCAAAAGCATTTCTATCTATCTTTTCCTTATTCGCAGACTGAGATGAAATAAGAACAGCAATCGCTGTAGTGGTAGGAACTTTTCCTTCAGCTGTGCATTAGCGGTGACAAGAAAACGAGAAACAAGAGAAAGCAGGATGAAGAACCGAAACTGCACTTTTGTTGGAAGTCTGTTCCTGTTTGTGGCAAGATCGTCATGAATATAGGGCTAACTTGACTGCACTGGCGGGGCCATGTGGACCCGAATGTGATACAGAAGAAGGGAGATAAGGAAGAGAAAAATAGAGGCACTGGTAAAGGTATCATCTTCCTTGCTGCTGGGTCTTCTGAGCAGTGAGGAATGCTCTCAGGTGTCAATGCTTAGAACTGCAGAACATGCGCGCCGAATCACACACACACGCAAACACGACTGGGATAAATCCGAGTCCTTGCAACCTCATCTTATCAGCTGAGAGTTAACACACGCATGGCTGCGCCGACATGTGCGCCTGTGTACGTGTCACTGGGGAAATGGGGGCAAAGCTTCTGAATATTGTGGGAAACTGCCACCAACACCACTCCCATTCAATGCCAGCTCCTTTTACAAAAGGTATTCAGTCTCAGAGAAACCTGCGCTCTCACTCTTTCACCCTCTTTCTAATACACAGACACACACACACACTCATACAAAGTTGGTACCTTTTTTTTTCCACCAGGATGGACAGAGGTGGAGTATAAAAAGAGTGATGCAGAAAAGAAGGTAGGGGGAGGGAGGAGAGAAAGAAGAGTGGAGAGGAAGGCAAAAAGGAATGCTGTGCTTGTGCTTACACTGACACACACACTTGGAGAAGACAGAGAGGGGATTTATAAACGATGGAACTTCTTTTGGTTCCCACATTGGTGAGCAGCTTTTCAGCACACATGAAAACCCAGTGTGTGTGTGGGGGTGTGTGCGTGTGTGTGTGGGTGGGTGTTGGGGCGAGTCAGGATAGGGAGTAGTAGGTAGTGAGAATCTGAAAGTTAGGGACAGTGGCAAGGCGTTTGAAATCGAAATGTAGCTTCAGCTCATTCCGGTTGGCTTCCATATGTGTATGCATGCGCCGATGCAGCGCCTTCATGTGTGCACGTCTCAGTTTGTGAGAGCGGCTAAGGTCCTCCTGCCCTGTAATTGTCATAATGATATGTCATCCACGAAGAAGAACTCAAAGCAGGGTGGGGTGGAATGCAACGGACACATTTGAGTGTGCGTTTACGCTTGCAAAACTCTGCAAGAACAAGGTACTTCTTCAAAACTCCATAAACCGAAGACTCGATGGCACGTTTTCCACTCCAACAGATGAGACGGGGCACATCGGGAAACCAAGTCTGAATGAATGAAGGTCCCATCATAGCCAGATGCTCCTTGAAGCTTTCAGGACACTTTTAAGTGTCTTTGAAAACTTCTAATTAGGGATTTTCTCCCAAATGATGACATATGTATAGCGACTGTAAGAAAAGTGCTGTCTTTGGATCTTTTAAGGATGAGAAGAAGACAGTGCTACTCAAGAACAATCATACATGATAAAATGCAGAATAACCTCCTGTATCATTTGGCAAAGTATAGATGTAGAAATGCAAGATAGTTGACCAAAGTCAGACATTTTTCACTTGAATTGCCCTGACTGACCAGTTGAAAACTCAAAAACTGAAGCATTTTCAAATTAGTGAACACACTAATGAGTGAGGAAGATTAAAAGTTAAAGAAAGTAAGACATTAATAAAAACCCTGTTCAGAAAATTCTGTCATAGCTTAATGTTACCTCTATTCCATTTGTTCATCATATTATCGTTTTTGCGCGATAAATCAGATGACCTGATGTGTCAGGTCATCACATCTATACATTTTGGAAATCATTTAGTAAGTTCTGACTGCTGCCTCCAGAGTTAAATGCTTGAATTGATAAATAAACGGCCCTAACATTCTTTATCATGGCAATTAGAAATTAAGGAATTATCTAGTTTATGGGGGGATTTTTTAATACCATAAGCTACCAAAGCAGTCCAAGGTTGTGGTCTGGTTATTTACTGTCATGTCTAAAGAAATCAATTGGTATACACTCCACAAATAGCTGAAGTCAGCATACTAGAGAGCTCCACTAAAATCGTTGATAGCTGCTCATTTTAATGGTCGAAACACCAAACATCTCTTAGTATGCATTATTGCATACAGTGGAAACTGGTGTTGCCCTACCAGAAAAGCTAGCATACATAGCCTTCCTTATCTCTGCTCCTGGGTCTACAGCCAATCAGCAGCAAGCAAAATCAATGGCGATTCTAGATTGGCTGCTTAGCAAACGTTAGCCAACAGCTAGCTTTACATCCAAGTATTTCAGCTTCCCAAACCATTTTCTATTTTTTCAAATAATGTAAATATACTCTACGGGGGGGGGAAAAAATCACCAAACAGGTGAGTTTTCCACAAATAATTTGAAGTTACGATCCACAGAAATCCGCAAATACTGAACTACGAACAGACAGGAGTCCACTGAAAGCTGCTTCCAGAGCACAGAAAAGCAGTGCTCTGCATGAAGAAGCCAGAAGTTTCTTTATATGATGCAAAAGTTCATGTCACACTATGTCACAATATTAAAACCCCACTGCATTGGTGTCAGACTGAAGTATAGAAGAAGCTCCTCCCACTTTTGCTGCTAAGTTAGCTGCTAACTTAGCAGCTAAGTTAGCTTCTGCCAGAACTTCTGATTGGTAATAAATTAAAGAGCTATTTATGTATTTTTAAATAAAGACTGGCGCGCACTATACACAGTTTGAGATTTATAAAACCTTCATTCTACACATTAAAACCCCAAAAATCCCATTTTTAATGCTTTCTTTGGTACTGGGATCTCCACAAAGTCAAGGCTGAATTATACACTTACCATTACCGATCCTTTAAAATGCCGTTTTTGAATGTGATACTCCTTTGCTACTTGTAAAATCAAGACATACACATTCTTTGTTTTCTAATGAACACAGGACTTGTGTATTGTCTTATCTTGTGAGCTAAATTAAATGTTCATTCGTTCTTGGTTTTTCTAGATTTTCTCTCTTAGGTTTGTCTCCATTTCCTCTACATGCCAGAAATTCTGCAGATCGTTGAGTCCAGCCGGACCACAGGCAAGTCAAGACTCAGCCCTTCTCTCCCCAAGCCATCCTTCGACCTCAACACCAGCACACACACACACACACGCACACATAAAGAAAACACACCAACACACACAAAATGAGTACCCTGGGCAAAGCCTTTCTCCCCTGTCATTCTCTCATTCATCCATCTACCAGCATATCCAATCCTCTCATCAGGACAGTTTTCCAGGAACATTGGCAAGAAATAGATGACCCAGTGACTTCAAATGAGCTTTCTCTCATTTCTGCCGCCTTTTTTCCAAAATGAGCCATTTAAATGCCAGGTTGGAAATTGTACGGCGCACTGTAAAGCTTTATATAAATATACACAAATCATAACATGGCCCTTCCTTTGGTAAAAACTCTTTTGATTTATTTAACACGGGAAGACAATAACTTCAACTTGCCTATTCCGTACAAGACAACTTATAACACTTTAAAGCTAATAAAGACTTTATCTTCAGTCAAACTCCCTTTTAGATACAATTTGTTGCCAGTTAGTGGTAAATCACCTTTTTGACATTAACTTGGAGATAAAAATGTAGGTTTTTTTCCTACTTTTTCTTGCTTTTGTGAATGTAAACAAACCATTTTGTGGAGGTGAACTGAAAGCATTCAATGTTTTGATCTACCAATCGAGCAAGTAACTTGTATGAAATAAGCAAGACTGCATCTGCTGATGAAACATTTTAGATAAAGCAACTCAGATCTTTTGCTGGAAAATGATATTTATTTGAGTAACATCATCTCATGTCCTGTATAATTTGACCAGATTGCGTGTTTTTTTTTTTTTTATTGCTAAGAACATACTCCCATCAATTTCATACCCAAAAAGTCAAATATGACACAAGTAATCACAACAGAGGGAAGAAATAACGAAGGGACAAAAAGAAGATAATAGAAAATTATGTTCAGCTGTTGATTTTGTAACTGGGTGTTAGACATCCACCTTAATGAGAAGGAGCTGACATATTGACTTGTATAAAGCAGTTCATGGTAGATGGCATCACATTTATGCTTGATTTTTTTCAGTTATGAAACAAACAAAGTTATGCAGGTATTTAATTGCGATGCAGCGAATTCAATGGACACACTTAAACACAGCCCGAATGCTTCAGAACCTGGCAAATGGGATCCATTTTTGAGCCTCTAATGATGAAATCAACTCAAATCCTGACAAAACACACTTAGCTTCTTTTTTTCCCCCCTCTTTTACTTTAGTACGCTTTTAAAAACTTTGCATTTTCTGAAATCCTCTTGCAGTGCTTTTGTCATTACTGTGTGCTTTGTGAAAAGAAAACACCGTCAGTACCTTCAAGGTTCATTCTGGTCTCTACGAAGCAGCTCAGCCACAGACTCAGACCATCTGATCCACTTCCTGGAAAGACCCAGCCTTCATCACGTTCCTCTGCCCTTTTAAAAGCACAGCTCCCCTCTCTAAGAGCCTGGTGGGAAGTCATTGGCTGTTGCCTGTGCAGTGGGCGGGGATAAGTAATAGCTGACAGACAAGAAGCAGCAGCCTATTTCCAGAGCCAGACTACAGTTACACAATTTTGCGCACGTCCATTGACAAGACAACACCCTCAACACAGAAAGATGGCCAGATAGAGGAGGTGCAGCAGGAATAGAAAGGGAGACTGAGGGAGTGAGAGGGAAGAAGTTGAGAACGGAGAAGAAAGAAACAGAGGGCGGGGTAGGAGGGAGATCGGTTTTCCTTGAGAACAAAATGAAGAGGAAACGGCTATTTTACACTCAGGTCAGCATTTGTGGGAGAGTCCCTGCGGCCACTGCATATGAGTGCAAGCGTGTGCTTGGGAGAAACAGAAAGGTTAATAGCTCTGTGGTGGTTGATCACCTGAAACAACCACTAAGTGGGAGTTTGGTGTGCACAACTAACATAGCACGTTTGCACACAAACCATTATTAACAGGGTAATGTTCATTTGTGGGGGAGAACAAAAAACCAAGCAATTCAGTGCTATCAAATCAATATCGTCCATCCAGGGTAGAAGTGGCAGCTGTCTGCAAAGAGAAAAGGTGAAAAAGACATGTGAAGGAGGATGTGAGAAAGAAGGAAAGGAAGGAAACAGATAAGACCAAAAAATGGGGATGGAGAGACAACGGGAATGGAGGTGGAGTGAGCACAGAGGAAGAAACGTGTGGAATCCTAATTGTGTTATTGCTGCAGAGCAAACATTAGTCCTGCCTGTCATACTGCACAGTGGGTAATGTGTGTGGGAGACAAGGAGGAGGAGAAAATTGAATGAGTCCAGCGAATTAAGAGTGAAGCCAAGAGTTCAGGACAAACTCTTCGTTTTTCATGCATTAACACAGTTTACAATAAGCTCTGTGTCGAGCTGAGGGCTCCATTGAGAGTTTGCTGCTAGCTTTACATTAGCACAGCACTGCTGTCTATAGCAGATGCACACATCTGCTAGAGCCGGCCCTCCCTCCTACAGCTGTACAACTGTGAGTTGGCTGGCTGTGTGTGTGCGTGTGTATGCATGTGTGCGGTTGGTTGGTTGGGCTGGGGGCCAGTAGGCAGTAAACCCACAGTAGAGGCCCTGACAGTCCAGCACTTGCCACGTAGCAGCGACGTAGCTCAAGAGGAGCGGAGAGAAAAGCAAGACATGTATGTTGCAGAAGGAAAAAGAAAAAGGGTTTCAATCAGCAAGGAGAAACTAATAAGGCTTGAAACAACGTGAGTAGCTGATTAGAGCTAGTTCTGGAAACAGAAGCTGCAAAGCAAGCATTGAGACAAACTGAATTAGCGCTGCTGTTGATCTCAACCAGAAAAAACGATGTTTCCTACATTTGCCACAGACGGGACAACACCTCTCTTTGGGGTCAAAACGCAGAGCTACACCATTGTCAATACTGCCACGACAAGCATTTCATAGAAGCAATACTTACTGATTTGCGTAATTACTCAATCAGCCTCATTATAGTAAAAAACCTTGGGAAATAAACAGAAAAAAATTGCTGATCACCAGAATTAGAAGATTTAAAGCTTAAATGGACCTAATTGTAAGTTACTACACCATACACAAGCTCTGTCAGGGTGTGCTGACAGCAGCTTTCTTCAGCTGGGGCAATGTTACCAATTTAGAAGGGATGCACCGATATTTCACCGATATTTGTGAAATTTACCAATATTGCATAGATTTTTCACTAGCTTATCAACACCTCAGAAAAAAAAACGGCCACCCAGCTGCCTTCACCACTGCTTCTCTGCTTCAGTTAATCTCCACACACTCCTGCGATGCGTAACTATCACTGTCACATGACCAAACAAATACCACATGACCGACTTCTTCCCCATTCACATTTAGCATTTGCAGTGGTTTACAGTGCATGAATGGTGCGTGACTTCATGAGGCAGAAGAAGTCAAAGTCCAAATAAAGAATTTTGTTCCAGCATCTATCACCGTGTTATGAGAAAACTGAGCGCTTTCGATCTCTGAATGATCAAGTGGTGAATCTCTCTGAACTATGTCACCTCCCACTGTTTTTATTCTTCTGTTTGATGTGTGCACAGACAAAACACGCCTAAAAGTACCGAAGTTTTTTGCATGTAATTCAAAAATGTGACCTAAATAGTATATTGGCTAAAAATGTATCCCGAGGCTAAACATTTTTATAAATCTGGACTGGTGAGACGCCTCTGACATTCCCACATTGAATTCGTGTTTATTTTTCCAAACTATTTGGAAAAACATTTTATTAAGAACCAATAGAAATCCCTGTGAATCCACATTCTACAATCTAACGTGCTCTGTCAATAAAGAAGGTGTATTTGGTTTGTTCTATATTTTTTAGATTTATTTTAAAATGTCTATCAGTTTGGTGGTACCTGCAGATCTTAGTATTTACTGATGCCGTGCTTGTTACAGAAAGTTTGAGAAACAAAAACCCATTAAAACTCTTCCTTTTCTATTGAATCAAAGAAGAAAATAATCCCAAGTGTACTATTGTAGGCTGGAATTCAGGAGTGTTTTTATAATATTAACATATTACCATACACCAGGAGAGAGCAAGACTCTCTCTCTGTGTGTGTGTCTGCATGTTTTTAATTGATCAAATTGATCAATTTTCCATCTGCAGATTCAAAAATGGAATGATACCAATAAGTTAGTTCTTTTGGTACCAGTATCGAGTTTGAAGTTCTGGTATTTTGGTACCATTACAAGGAACACACAATTTGTTGGTATTTGCGTGTTTTTTATACAGAGGAAGTGGCTATTTTCCCACAAGCGCATGAACATGAGTCACTCTTCTTCATGCCAGGGTTTCCAGATTTTTCTTCTCTGTTTGTCCTCATCCCCTTTTCCCTACTTAGACCCCATTCCCCGTCTTCCTCCTGAGAAGAGTTTTCTCTACTGAGGGCAGAGCTCACAGGAAACTCCTTCCTAACGCCTCGGATCTTTCAGGCTCAGCTTGTCCACTGCTAGGACTGATGATTTCACAAGGCTGCAGACTAAAAGCTACGGTGGGCTTATGTCAGCTGGAGGCACAGCCAGACAGTTCAGACCCTAGTAATAATATTTATATCCTCCAGTTACAAGGAGTTGTCTGACTTGAACTCTATCTACTTTCCACATCAAAATGTTGTTGAATTCTTGATTTTTTGCAGCTTTAGCCTCAAGACCATTTTTCAGCCAAATACCATTAAGCCCTGCAGATTTTTGGACTACATGCTAAAAACTTCCATGCATTTAGGTGTGCTTTTCAGTGCATGCTTTAAACCGAAGAAAGAAAAAAAAAAAAAAAAAGTGGCGGCAGAAGTAGACGCACCAATCCAGACATCAAACCTAGCCAACTTTCCCTTAACAGGTTTTGGTGAGGTCTTCAGCAAATAGCATGTACTATTATACAATTTTTATTTATTGAAATCAGATAAAGATTACGGATATGTGCTAAGGTAAAATAAAGGGAAGGTTTTTATGTTTTTAATTTGGATTCAAAAAATATTCTTCTTTGAAAACAACTTGCAACAAAATTTTAATTTGCACATCAGTCCTAAACAAAAATGAGAAATTTGTATCTTCCAGGAAAAGCTGGATCTTTATAATATGTTCAAAGTATATACATGACCAGCATAGAACAATTTGCTTGTAGAAAATATAGAAGTTTGGGCAGGAACTTCCCAAACTTATGCACTCCGTATTTTTCTTCCAACATCATGCCACTTGACTGAGAAATCTTTCAGAAAGCTACAAATTTTCTATCCAATGCAGATAAAACACAGGAAACAGGCAGTGCAATATTTAAGATTGCAAAAAATATATATATACTAATTACTATTGATTGCTATTGCATGCTTCATTAAATTTTGTTTGGTAATTCCTTGTGATATCTTGAAAGCATCCAGCCTGTTCGCCTCATCTCTCGACTTTGCAGATGAACAATTTGCAAAACGCTGCACATAGTTTGGCGTGAAGCTCGGCTTTGCCGCCTTTTGCTTACCTGATGTATCATTTTCAAAAATGGGTGTTTTTTCAAAGTCATAGCCACCTCTAGTTGCCATGGCAATATGAAGGAGGACTGAACTCTTCTCAAGTTCAAACATCGTGTCTTTGTCTATCTCTCTTTCTCACACACGCACATGCGTCAAAATAATCTGATCCGCTCTGGTTACTAATGCATTTGAATCCCAGACATGAAAACATTATTCTAGCATGAGCTTACATAACACCAGCTTTTGTATTACCTCAATATTCATCTCGCTCACATTTATTACTGTGCAAAGCTGTGATTATGATTCCTTGGCTGCAGAACTGACGCTTTTCCTGGAGGCAGCGTGTGTATTGTGCATGTCTATGGTGGTTGCATATTTTTACAATAACAAAAAAAAAAAAACTGTGGCCAATAAAACTTACTTAGTCATTTTTATCCACCCATGCTCAAGAGCATAAATCCCATCTCATTATTGGGGGGGACCATAAACATATAATAATAACAGGAACATTTCTTAAGACCAATTTTGGGGGGGTCGGCAAAGTTACAGTGAAATGTAAAATAAAATGTGGTTTAAAAAGTTTTTAAACCACATTCAAGTCGCAGGACCAAACATGACCAGTAATGCACATCAAACATGTTTTATTCTCAATAAGCAACCTATTGAGAAATAAAACTGAAATTCAAATGTTGCTTCTAAATGAGTTTTGTTCAGTCTGACTGATCTAATCTCTGCTACACCTTTACAAAAATGTAAGGCTTTAAATAAAAAAGCTGTAATGAAATTCCTCATAAACATTGATTTATTGTAATGGCTCCCAATACAAGTTATGGGCTATTTAAATTATAACTTGTTAAGTTGCTTTATTTTAAAGTCTTTTTTAGTTTTGCCATGTCCTGGGTGACGGAGAACAAATAAGTAGGTAGAAATTAATATCTGGGGAGTATTACAACTTAAATGTAACATTTAAAGCACCAGGGTTTAAACAGAAAAATATTCAGATTTTATTTTGTGGTTTTAAAGGCTTTATGTTGAAGACAGTGAGAAATAAAGGCGTAGCTTGTAGTTTTTTCTATCTGTTCTATCTACCAGACTTTCTCGGCCCCGAGACACAGAGCTGTCTGCCACTTGCTCAGCCTCTCCCTCCTGTTTCAAACTCTTCTAATTAACTAAAAGTTAAAGAGTTAAATATGAATGAGATGTTTGCTGCCTTTAACAAAAAAAGCTTAAGTCTATGAAAGCAGTGTAGCAGTTTTGCTAATGAGGCAGCTTATCAAGATTTAGTCAAAGTAATGAAATAACAAACTGCAGTCTGACTTTTATTGTTAATGTGTTTCTTCCTATTGAGCAGTGAAAGTAAATAAAAAGTGGTACACGTCTTTTGTTTTAAGAATTTACTTACTGGAGGGTTTTATGTTTGTGCTGCAGAGCCACAGCTAAGCCTTCAGCGCTGCTGTTGCTCCTCCTACACTTTGGACTTAACCATTGTTCTAATAAGGGTAGGGGGGGACCTAAAAATGTTTTTTTTTTCTGAAATATTGGTTGTTTCTTTTGCCTGTTTATATTGATATTAATTAAATGCAAATGTTTCTTCAATTATTTTTTTGGGGGGGGGACAATTCTAGACTTTTCCAAGATTGAGGGGGTCCGGACCCTCCCGACCCCCCCGGGATTTACGCCTATGCCCATGCTCAAATGGCATCTACCCTCATCCTCTACGCTGGCTGCAGTCCACTTCCAGCTTTAACCTGTCTAAGCCCTCCTCCTTCCCATCTTCCTCCCCCCACTATACATACACTATTGGCTCTACTTCCCAAACAACCCGCTTTGCCTTCAAAAGACAGCCGCCCATTCAGAAGGTTTCAAGCCTGGGTGGGGTGGGTCGGGTGTTGGGAAAGAGAAATGCAGCACAGAATAAGGTTAAGGGGAGAGGAGAGTGCAAGGCTCTCATTCCCGCTAAATTGTCCCACATGGCTGAGCGTGCTTAGTTTAAACAAACACAGCCACTTCCTCTCCGCTGCGCACAGCGACACGCAGACAGGCGCGTGCACGCACACAGCCAGCCAGACTCACGGACATATGCGCAAGTTTATTACAGGAAAATTATAGGGAATTATAGATAGCCGTAAATCAGATGCAAGTCTTACAGGCAGGGAGTTACAAATATGGACCAATGGGAATCAAATTTTAAATGCGAGTAATTGATTGATGTAATATCGCTAGAAAACAAGTGGCAAAGCAAGGCAAAGTCCAATCTCCCCGAAGTTTAGAAAAGAAGGGCTCAAAGGATTGTCATTGTTATTTATGCGCATGTTGTTTGTCACTGATATTTTTTGGTTCTCTGTTCCTTTTTTCTCTTTCTGCAGGTGTAAAAGCAGAATACAAGCGTGTTTGAAAGTTGTGAAAGTAAAGCACAATAGTAAGACAGTAAGACAACAGTTCTGACTGCCACACAACCGGTTAGTACACAGTAAAAAAAGAAAATAAATCATATTAAAAACAAATGTCTAAAGAAATAGGCTTTTTGACGTTTTTATATTGGTTAGACATGCAGAAGAAAAAAAAAATCAGCACTTCACCTCAAGTCATCCTGACCTGTGATCGACTGGTCAGAAGCATAAAGTTTCCCTTTATGCTTCTTAAAGCAAAGTGGGAACAAGCTGAAATTAGCATTAACAAGTCAAAGGTTTACACAAACCGTAGAATTAGAAGTTGACCACAAAAGTATGATGGTCTAAAAGGAAGTTGTCGAAAAAACTGGAAGTTTTCAAAGTTTTGAAAACCTTGCTTTTCATTCAGGCTTCGGGCTAGCTGAGAAAAAGTAATTTAAAATGCTGGTATTGTTTTGGAAATATCAGAGTTAAGGTAAGGATACACACTGTCAAAGAAGTATACATACAGACCTTTATTTCAATACTTGCCATGTTAACTGCGCTTATCATTGGTATTAATAATGATATATACACACATACAGTATGAGATGCTAAGGACAATTTATAATGATAAAATCTATTTTGCACAAATAGTGTGACAATATCTCAGTTCCTCGAAAGAAATGTATCTCTTTGAGTGTCTTGTAATAAACAGTCATCTTCAATAAATTGTACACATTTTAAATGTTAATTTATTTCAGTAGCTCAATGGGATGTTGAGTATTTAATGGAATAAATACACACAAAGTGATTTGTTCAAGCCATTACTTCTGTCAATTAATATGATTTTCTTCATAAAGCTAAAGAAAACACAGCATTTAAGATTAGAACATTTCATCAGTCCTTCATTCTTTAACTAGTACATACCAAATTTTAACATAACGTTAACAGGCAACTGTTATCGTTCTCTTTATGTAATAGGAAATTTAAGCTACAAATTTAAAACGGCAAATCTTTTGTCGCACCATGCTGCTAAAGAAAAAGAAAAAAAACTCAACCGGGGCCGCAATACAAAGCATCCAGTGGTTCATGTTCATGTTAAACTCTCTTTGACTCAAAGCCCCCAGTATTACCTCGCGCTTCAGTTCAATGACCTACAATCATTGTAATCAGCTCTAGATTACAAGCAGCTAATAAAGAAGAGTGAGAGAGGACAACCGCAGAGCCCAGACAATAAGGCCACATTCACTGCCAGTGGACCTGCTGCCGTCTGGGCCTGCACACAGCATGCCTCTGCCACTAATGCTGAGCCCCACCAGGGCTGGATGCCACGGGTCTTAATTAAGACGGTTATGCCGAGTCAAGAAGTGAATTCGCCCCCTCTTTTCTCCACCGCACTGACACGCAGATGCCTAAACTTTCAATTTTGGGATGCACAAGCATAGAGCCACACAAAAGCACTCCCTCACCCCCAAGAGAAGGTCAGAGCATCAGTTTTATGGGCCATGTAAAAGCTCACTCAACGGGTAGGCGTGTGTGAGTCTGTTTGAGGTTGTGTGTGAAGGCTCGGGGAGGAGAGGAGGACTACTTTGTCGTACCTATGTGAGAAATCTGCTTCCGCTCTCACAAACAGGAGAGTCTCAGAGATCAAATTTTTGAGTGTACAAAAGACCACCCAGATTGTGAAGGAGTGATTTTTAAATGTTTGAAACCCTGACTAACTGAAAGCTATGTTAAAGATGTGAAAGTGTGCAATGGGCACAAAGGGAGAAAAAAAGAGGGTATACATCAGTGTTTAATCCATTGGAAGTGAATCGGGTTGAAAAATGAGAGAAGACACTTCTGGGAATAGAGAGCCAATAGAGAGGGTACATACAATCACTCGATTCCATGCATCAAACACACATACCAACACACGCACACACTTTTATAACACCCATCCCCGCAGCCTGGGGTCAGGAGGTCACATTCCTCCTCCTCAATCAGCCTCAGGATTTCACACGCTGGTTCAGGGGTGTGGATGTGATTGTGGCTTTTGTGTGTTTTTGCCTGCCTGCCTGTGTGTGCGTGGAACTGAGTTTGGAATATTTTAGTGATTTGTGGGGGGTCCGACCCGAGGGGAAGGAGGGAACTAGCGAGGAAAAAGAGGGGAGTGGCTTTGTGTCCAAACCAAACATGGGCAAACCTTTAAAATGTTTTTACTTAATTTAAATCAGCCTTTCAGGTACCTTATGGTTTAAGTCATGCAATGTAGAAAGTGCAGATGGTGACTGGGCTCAGCCAATTTTCAGCTTGACCAGCGGTGGCCAATGACGGGCTGGAAATGAATTGAAGAGCAATACTCTCCAGTGTAAAGGTTATAATAGAGCAAATATGTCTCAAAGTTAGCTACTTTCAGTTCAGGTGTTGAAAAATGAAGCTAAAGGAACCAAAAAAAATCATAAGAGAGAGCGCAAGACTTATGTTAGATAACATGAAAAATGAACCGAATACAGTCAATGTGCTCTGTTTAATCACTTAAACTTTTTATGGAAAGGATTTAGATTTCCTAGGCAATGTACATAGAGGATATCTGTATTTTGGTAATGCTGCCTGTGCTAGCTATGCTGATTGCTAATAAAAGATGCTAAAGACAGTTCAAACTATCAACTCTGAAATTATCTTATTATGAAATCTTGTTTTGCAACAACCGTCCTCTAACAAAGAAAAGATGAATTGGTGTGAGAATGTCAACGCTTTTCAAAAGTTAGAAATCAGCCCCTCTAGCTGAAAGAGCCATTTGATTATCCTCATCCTCATAAGCATTTCTTATGGTGTTGGGAGGTGAGAGGCAGAATTAAAGACGGGAGCAATGACAGGTATGTGGAGCAGAGACGTGTGGGGGTATATGCACCGACAAGAGGGGAAGGAGGGGTCGAAGGGTGTCTGCAGGCCAAGAAAAGAGTCAAAGAAAGGAGGAGGAGAAGGAGGAGGTTGGGGTGTTTAACAAGGAAAAGCAATAAAAATGTGGGTTTGAATAAAAGAGCAGCTACTTCCTCTGCTAGAAGCCCATAAATCAGGCCCTGTCTATCCACCACCATAAGCCAGCATAGCTAATACATGCTCAAAACTGTTGTTATGGCGCTTGTTATTCCAGATCATATTTTAGTCATCTAAGGATCAAAAAAAAATATGCCACATAAACACAAACAGACCCATGCACAACATTCAAGGCACACTCTCCAAATACTCGCCGACGGGCATGAAAATACCCATTAACAACCGTTGGAAGTTTCCATGGGCCTGCCAGCTAGCAACACCGGCACGCCTGGCATGCTAATACACTCACGTAAAGTCAACGCGCTGCGTCATTATGGGCCCTGCATGTGTGCTGATGAGGTGCTGGGCGTACACAGGTGAGGGGCTCACTTTGTCTCCCATTTAAATAAACACATAAACAGAGCGGTGAGCCGCTTCTCAACTAACAATTACCGAGTATGATGCGCCCGCAGGAATTGCACGGGCAGGCCCGGGATGACCCAAGTTCAAGAGACCGTGCATTAGCATCCCCTCCAGCTGGTATCCACAAACATTCAGCACATTGCTGGCACTTAACGGCACTATTTCTGCTTTACCATGGTCATTTTTCGACGCGGGTTTTCGTCACTGTTTTGCTGCAGGAATGCTTTTGGGGAAGTCGCGCACTGAGTCATCTCCATCTGTGGAGAATGCACACAAGTCTTTTGGATGTCGAATAGTAGAAGTTCAGTTTGGGTTCAGAAGGGAAAAAAACATTTGGATTGGGTAGTTCACATATTTTTTGGCCAACCTATTAGCACAAGCTGGCAAACAACCTATGCCAGTAGCCTTCTTGTATAAAATCATTACCTAATCATTCTGTAAATAACAGATTAACATGACATCTTCATAATGTTGCTATTGCCTACACAACATATTTGTGTGATGTTTTACAATTGACTGTATTTGTGGCAAGAAATCAAACAATTCCCATATTTGAGAAGCCTTTGCGTGTTTCACCAACATAAATTTTGTTACATTATTTAGGACGAGTATAATTTAAATGTAAAATCTACACAAATTCCAAAAACATATGTTAATGTAACTTAACCACTTGGAATTTATATACCATTTCAACCTAAGCAAAAGTTTGTAACCTCTTGGAGGCAAGACGATTGCTTTTAACACCCAGACTCCCAAACTTCAATACCTTTAATGCAGTATATAAAAAGCTACAATATGGTGCTAGCTGTTAAAATCCTTTTATGCAGACAAAACCTTGCTAAATATACACTCCGAATCTGAAGGATAAGTCAACAAGGGATTTTTGATATTAATACCCAAGGGTCTCCAAAACTTGTTCTCAGGCGTCGATATCCTACAGCATTTAGATTCACATCTGTTTAATTCATCTGAATCCAATCATTTCGTCTAAGTTACAACTTTTGACAATTTTATAACATTCTAAGGGATGAGTATAACAAGATCCCTGCACACTGGCATTCATCTAAAAGTTGCAGAACATAGGTTCCCAAAGGATGGTGTTTTAAACTAGTCGTTTTGTACAAACTCAATTGTTTGGGGGCAAAAACTGAATGCCTTGCGATAAAATACGTACTAGCCTGCATTATGACTCTTGGAGCAACATCTAAATCTTTGAATTTTTCACCCAGAACTAAACCGCATATAACAGCCTAACTCTGCCAGACCAACAAATCCGATGGAAAAGGTGATAAATGAGAACACTAACTAACTGAATGATTGGAAAATCTTAAATACTTTTTAGAACCTCACATCAAGAAAATTAAATGTAAGACTTTTTCTAAATTTGAGGATCCAGTGGACAACAAAAAGGTTCAATTGAGTTCTAAAATGATGGTTCCTTATGTACACGACAATGGGGAAATGTTGTTTTACCGCGTAAGAACAATCCCTCCACTGCTTTCTCTAACATTTCATTAAATAGACAAACTGTTAAAAGTATGAGTAACTTCTTTACTCTTCGATGCGCCATTTAACCTGCCCGTGCCTACAACGCGCTCTCTCTCTTTTTTTACCACTAAACCTGAGGCACCTCAATAGCAGTTGTTTTAATCTATATGAAAGGAATAGGACAGCTAAGAAAAAAAAAAGTGGAAAATGACAGTGAGAGAAAGACTGAGGCGAGAAGCTGAAAGGTCTCTTTCATCGTCTTTTGAGTCAACTGTCAACAATAGTGGAAATTATCAACTGAAACAAAAAATGGAGGGGAGAGGGCTTGGGACGCAAGAGAAGGAGGGAGCATGGCACGGAAGGCAGAGAGAGAGAGGAGGAAGGTAAACATTGCAGCTCTATGCCAAGCAAACACGGGATGCTGGGATACTTCAACAAAAAGCCACCGTTCATAGAGCAGAGAAAAGGAGCTGAGGAACAGAGGGAAGAAGAGCAAGAGAGAGAAAATACAGGAGCGAGACCAAGCAGAGGCAAATCAGGGGGAAAAAAGCTGGGAAATGGAAAGTGAAAGCAGGACGAAGCCGATAAGCAGCTGCTGTCTTCGAATTAGGGCAAAGTTTCTATGTGTGCTTCACACCTGCAACAGTTTATGTGGTGAAGCAGAGCCCATGGCTTAACCACAGGAATACTTTCCGGTTTTAATGAATTAAAGCAGGAAACAAAACGCAACAGCAAATGCGAGCGCTCTCCCCCACCCTTCATCCGCCTAAAACCGTACCCTGACATTACCCAACACGCTCCCTTTTTAGTGCCAACTTGGTACATTCTGTCACTTTCTCAGCGACACCTGCGACGCTATGCATAATCAACTCTGTACATGTAAAGTGGCGCAATCGGTCACAGTGACTGATGGCAGAACAAGCAAGATGAAGCCAGCCCTTTTATAGGTAACGCAACATGAGAGGAACGCCTGATCAACTCCACCTCTCATCACACACAGGGAAGCGGGAAGAGGCTTGTTCACTTGACCAAGCAGCACCTTGGATACAGTAACTGTGAGGGGGGGCAATCTTTCTGGGAAAGCAAGCACACCTGTTGTATCGGTAAAAACCCCCCAAAAAAACGGGTGGCACAACTGACAGCGCTGTTCATAAACACTCCAGACTTACAAAATGACAGGTGGCAAACCAGTTTCTGATGAAAACTAAGACTTTTCAACAACCATGGCTGCTCAACATTAGTAAAGAGCATGACTGATTATCTTCTTTTACCTACACTGTTTTTTCTTATCACATAAATATGGTAAAACTCATTTATATGTTAAATGAATTTTACCATATAAATACAGTAAAATTCTGGCAACCACTGCTGAAAGCATCATACGGTAAATTAGAGGGGGGGGGGGGTTGTTGTTGTTTTTTTTGTATTCATGAACAGCTATCAATTTAAAGAAATTAATTTGACTTTTCCGCACCATGACTGTATTTTAAATAAGAAAAGCTATTTCTTGTAAGCATGAACAAAACATATTATGACAGTATAATGAAATATAACAGTTTGTCAAAAAGTTGTTAAATTATGAAACTGGGTTTCATCTGGGTTCATTATTGTTGATTATTGTATAATTATTATTTTATTTTTAATTGGGGAAAAGTGCTCAAAACTTAACTACCTGAACATAATCGTAGATAAAACACTAAATATTTATTAACACAGAGTAAAGAAAAAAGAAACTGAAATGTGGAAAATCTTCAAATTTTGAACATTTCACATTGTAAATTTTAAGTAGCAGCAATATTGATCCCACAATATTGAAAATGTAGCCTTGTGATTCTTTTTTTCAATACAAACTGGTGAGCTTCACCACATCTCCAACGGTAAATTAATTACTTGTCAACAGATAATGTTTTAAGAGATAGACCAAAAATTGGTAAAGACAGCCTGGTTGGAGACTCCTCACCTAAGTCTTAACATATTTCAGTAACCACAATTATCCTTCCATGCGGGGGAGTCTACAGAGGGAAGAAGAATCAAAGCTGGCTATTTTCACAGAAGCAGAAACACAAAAAGTGCAAGCAGCATTTTTAAAAGAAACCTCATATGCCATACATTAAGGACTCCATAAGAAAGACCCAGACTTCCAGCAGGTAACAGGAAGGCTATTCCGGGGGTTCAGTATGCTAAGAACAGAACCACATCATTTATCTTGGAAAACCAGTGCATCAGGATGCAAATACCGATAATTTTTTTAGCATTACCTTGATTTCGACCCCCATTTTTTTCTTTTTTTTTTCTTGCGATCGCTCACTTATTTCACATACCCTCACACACTTTCCAGGGCAGCGTTGTATTCACTGGGTAATTCTATCGCACCTCCAGCCTCTGTCCCCGATACACAAGCACTGCTCCGTAACATTACCCGGTGGATAACATGTTCTAGGTTACCATTCAGAGACACAAGCGTGTGCATACAATGACGAGTATCATCCTGCCCCTTCCCTGACCTCATTTTGTCCATGCGTACCAGAGATTTTATTGGGCCAGGAGGAAGCCACAAGCTGGTGCAGGTGGAGAGACACAGACTGTCTCTGAGGTTAGAGATAAGTCTTCATGAAACAGGGAGGAGAAATATTTAGAGTAATTTTCTTCCCCCTAAATAGGAAAACATTGCAACTTTCGCTCAAGAAAAATGGCAACTTAGCAAAATAAATAAAAAATAATCATGAACTATCTTCAAAGTCAAACACTTAATTGACAGGGGTGGAGGGAATGATTGAAACTGGACTAAATGTTTTAGCAATAAAAGTACCCTACAGGCACACTAATACATCAACACACAGTGTGTGAGTCACACTTGCATGAAAAGCTCATACAGTTACAGATCTCTTTAACTTATGTAAGGATTCGCTCAACCTTCCAGTCAATTCACATGAAAGCCACAAATCACAGTTTCTATTTTGAACGTATGTGTAAATACATTAACATATTGGGAGTTTTTACTCATGATTATCATGTTGTGGGAATTTTGGACTGGTCCAGTGCGACTTCTGCTCATACAAAAAAAATAGATTCTGGTCATCAATCCATAAACTGATACATTGGAAATGAAAGCATAAAAAGAAATAACACTCTTTGAGGATGCACACAAGAAATAAGCTTTAACTGAAAATAATTAAAATGCCAGATCAACACAACCAAACGTCCACAGCTTGTTTAAATGCTTGCACTATGTAGAAATGTTGAAATCCAACAGCATCAGCCGTCTAAGGAAATAGGAATTCAAGCCTTACTAAACATGTGTTAAGCAAAAAAGAAAAACAAAAGCTCAGTGACACTGACTCTTTATTTTTTCAAGTGCAAGCTGCAGACTTTAATGAGGAATCTTAAAACAAAGAATGGCTGAATTGAGGGCTGAGGACCAGGGGAGGCCTCCCCAATCCCTAGCGTAATCCTTTCTTACCTGTTGAAACCCGAGTGAGACTCGGAGTTAAATAAAAAGACAGCCTTTTAGAACAAGTGCGGAAAATGAATGGCTGTATTATCTCTTAAGTAAACCCGAAATAAAGCTTTCCTGAACTCCTCTGAACCTTGTTGAGGCTCCTGACTTCTGGGAGCCAGATAAATTGCTCATTCATGCTCTACAAGGAGAGAATTCCTCCGCACTCTAAACCTAAACACACCTTTTCAGCTGGAGGCCAACCTCATTCATTCCCTAAACTTCCAACCCCAACAACCCCCCTAGAAAGTCAGATATCAGATTGTTTAAAGAAAAAAGAAAAGAAAATGTGTGTGTGTGTGGTAAAAAATCATGGCCACATCAGCTTTTCACCAAAGGAATGTCATCTGACGTCACATATTTGGGATCGGATTACTGCGAGTCTCCTTCACCCCAATCTCCCCTCATGAAAAGAAAATACAAGGATAAATGTGTGAAATTTGCTTTTAAAGAAACCAATACATTCAGAGAGACATCAAAAACACAGATTGGTAATGAAATGTAGATTTTTATAGGAGGATTAAACAACAAACAGATTTTTTTTTTTTAATTTAAAAAAAAAGCACATTGAAGGGAAGACAATGCAATTTCAGCTTTATGCAAAATGTAGAGGATGACATCACATAAAGAACAGGAAATCCAGAGAGGTATCACATTCACTCACCTTAAACTGTGAGAATATTCTTAAAGAATAAATTCAGTTATCAAAATGGTTACAAAACCTCCTGGTGGGTGCAAAAGGCCATGAGGCAGGAAGAACCATTTCGTACGAAACAACCAAAACAAAGCAAAGGTACAAATTGGTGAACGGGGTAACATAACCATTTTAAAATCACTTGTAAACTATTGGTAGTCAAAGTGGTTAGCAAACACTTTTACAATGATGATTTTGTGCATGCTAGGTACAAATCATCCCACCGTAAAGGGCACAGAAAGTTCGGTACAAATACACCAAAGTTCCAAAGGTACAGAACGGGGAATGAGAACTACTTTCCGTCATTGGTATGAAACATCCAACAGGTAGGTATGAAATGGTTTATTATTTATGAGAAATGTCCTGAGGTAGAAAACGTCATTTCTTCCACAAAAACGTTGGTCGCAAAACAACAACAAATCAATAAAAGTAAGAATTGCTGAACAACCATCTAACTATTTCTTGTCTTACATGTATCAGCGACTGGATCACGGAACAAGCAATCCCAAACATCCAGTCACATTCTCCAGCTTTTTTTAGGGGATGCTGAGACATTTTCAGACCAGAAGTGATTCAAAGCCTCTCAAGAATATTCTAGTCACATGACATACACAGACAAGCACTTTGAAAAGTTGTATCAAAGTAGGATGGCCTACCAAAAATATTTTGTACCCCCCCGCCAAACAAAAATGTATATTACACAACCAAATTAACCCACACCCTCTTTGAAGGATAATGTCTAAAAGCATGCAAACCCAAAGATGGACGTGCAGGATGGCACTTCCCTAATGCCTTATGTGATGTCACCAGATGCTTGTGTGCAAAACCCTGATGCTAATTGTGGGGATTGGGCTAATTGGACATTATAAGTTACAAAAATGCATAACCAGCAAAAAAACCAACAAAGGTTTGATGTTCTAAAAGTGACAACGCATATGAAAAAGTTGGTTTTGTGGATCTTGCTGAAAAACCTGGATAGTAGCTTTGACTCTTGCCCCAGCGTTTCAGAACTTTTGCTCTCCAACATGCCCACTGGATCCAGGATCCAGGGGATGCACAGCTCCATATTCACCCCCCTCCACCCCCGACCTCCCCCCCTCTGTCTCTCTCCAAGGATAATGATGACAGCCCTACAATGGAGCCTCTCAGTCCCGTCATTACACAGCAAATAGCCCGGTGGACAAGAATTCAAGACATCTGCACCTTGACTTCTCAGTCAGACCTCCAGCAGCACGGAGCACCTATAGAGGGAATGAGGTAACTTTTAGGGCTTGTGAGCTGTCCTCTCTAGGGACACGTGGAAGCCAAGATAATCGATCGTTTTGAGCAGGAGGCCAATGTTTGATTTCCACGTCTGCATGAGAGCGGCTGAGAGGAGGATTTGTCTTCCCTGCACAAACAGACACGTAGTCGTTTCTGGGAGAGGGGGAGACAGAGAGAGGGAGGCAGACAGACTGGCTGGAAGGAATGCTAGGATATGCTGGAGTTGGGATTTTTTTTTTCCTCCCCAAAGCCATTTTTTTTTTTTTTTTTTTTTTTTACTGCATTCTGCAACCGCACAGAAACTCTACGGAAAGTCGCTGCAACGCTTCCTCCCCCCCCCCCCCCCCCCCCCCCCCCCCCCCCCCCCCCCCCCCCCCCCCCCCCCCCCCCCCCCCCCCCCCCCC
>CAEFZY010012457.1:0-10155 GCA_903066815.1 Brachyrhaphis roseni
TATATATATATATATATATATATGCTTGCTTTATTTCTGCAGGCTACAGTACTCTGGGTGCTGATGCTGCACAGTGACAATCAGAAATACCATACAGTTATCAGAAGTAGAAAAGTCTAAATCAAGAAATTAAAGGAATGGGAAAGCTGGTTAATGATTGCCCTACTCAGGATCTTTTTATGTTAGAACACAGACAGAACTTTAAAGTTATTAGATTGTTTGAATTTAATCAGAATGTAAACTGAGTAATTATTGCATACTCCAACCTTTAGCAGATGTGTATATTCGGGTAAAACTGTACATGAATACAGAAGTTGCTGTTGCTTTGGAGTTATCCAACAGTCTGCTGACTGAAAAAGGAATGTAAAAACTAGAAAGTTTCTTGGTAGGAATGTGAATGGACTGAACAAAGGGAACGGCTTTAGTAAATTCCAAAAACAATATCTTAGATCTCTAATCAGTGGTGTTGTGGAAAACTTGGTAACTTTGTCACTTTCGTACAACTGGCTTTCAGAAAAAAATATTAAAAAATAGATTTTTCTGATTAATTGGTGAAAAAATGGAGCTGGGGAAAATCCAGGCATCTTGACACAGCATGGTTAAATCAGGTGCATTAATTCAACCTTATTTGGGATCCAGGCAGAACATTGTAACTAAAAGCAAAGGCAAGACAAACTACTATTAAAATTAACAGAACAACTGTATTACAGTTCCATCAACATCAAAAGTTATAATTTAGTTTCCACTTTTTCTTTTTAATATGATTTTTAAAATTAAGGTAACATCATATTTTCAAAATTTATATCATGTTACACTTTTTAAAATAAGCACAAACTAAAAACAATGTATGTTTGATGATGTCTCTGGATAGACAGTCTTCAATTAGAGGTGTGAATGTGTGTGGTCTGTTGACAGTCCCTTCGCTACCGTTGCCTCAGAATACTCATAAACATTGTAAGCTAATCTTTTCCACAGGGGCTTGTGAAGCATACAAGATCTAAATGAAAACAAAGTTATGGCCTCTGAAGGATAGAAGTGGTGAAAGTGGATCCACAGAGTTTAGGGTGATAATGAAACAGAAATGACACCAGCCAACAAGGGACTTATATGATGAAAGAACTGCATCCTAGTTATTTTCAAAGTAGTGAAGTTGGTGGTGACTAAAGACTAATTTGTTGGTGTAGGTTTTTATCAAACCATGAAGTAATATAACAAAACAGACTTAATTCTTTTTGACAACTTTTTGGGTAGTATCTACAACAAACCTGCACAATCTTATTTACAATAAATATTCAATCTTATTTACAATGCTCTAACTAGACAAAGCTTTAACAATTCAATCAGATAGTATGGCAAGTTTTTACAAAGGGTGAAGCAAAACCCAAGCTGTCTTCCAGAAATAGTGAAAGAACCGTATGTGGGTTACCTGATGAACAGCATGCCTTAAATTCCAAATAGGACCAAGACTGTGGATTCAGTTTCACAGTCAAACTCAATCTTATTCATTCACAACCATTGGTTTTCATCAAGCCACTATATATGAATATTGCAAAATGAAATTACCTTTGACATTAAGCTCTAAATTTTTTATGGGAACTCATGAACAATTTACATCTTCAAAACCAAGATTCTTGATAGAAGATCCAGAGGGCAAAGTAATCTTAGAGGTGTCAAGTTCTTTTCTGTCGCAGATTTTACATCTTCTCTGTGAATTTCTCCATTCTCTCAGGATACTCCTTACGTTCTGACATTTAAAACGCGCATTTCAGTTCATTACAATTCTTCACTGCCAGTCGTCATGAGCTTGTGCATTGCTAAATATCTCATGAGAGGAATCTAATTTTAAAGTAGAATACTTGTTTGAATTTTACTTTCTGGTTTAGATTTGGTTTATTTTAATTAGTTTTCTAAAAGACTTGATAAACAGATTGATTGTATAGTCTTGCAAAAAGATGACAATCTGTTGCTTCAAGTGCACAGACCTTTACTATAAGTTAAACAAAGACTGCAAATTCTTCTGTCTGCCTTGTTAAACAGATGAGGGCAGTTGACCTGCTTATTTGGATGTTTAAAATGAATAAAAAGGCCTCACTTTCCTTCAAGTAAAAATGTGGCTTTTTAACATAGTATTTTTAAGCAATGTGCTGTACTTTATTTTCTGAGAAATAAAACAATCAAAGTGTTCCATGCCAGAGCCTATTGTAGTCCTGAAGCAACACATCTGAAATTTTAATAATTTGTCAACCATTAAATCTTTTAGAGCTCTTGGTCCTCACTTCCATTGAACTGTGGAGAGAAGCTGGGTCATCCCTGCCTAATTTAAGAGTTTTCATAGTAGCTTGTGACGTCCTTGCTTGGTGCTGTGTGGTTTTGATGTTTTTGCTGTGGTCTTGCTCCTAGTGTGACCTCTCTCTGTCAGTCTCATGTAGATAGCCTTGATACCCTGGTTTGTTTCCAATACCTGTGCCTGGGCGTTAATGTTTCTTTGCTCTACTTCAGGCTTCTTTGGATTGTTGATCCTTCTCATCTGTTTAACTATTACGCACTTCCAGTTGTCAAACTCACAAACCCACATTCTAGGGCTTATATTTCTGTAATGTAAGACAACAAAAAGTCACTTATCTAATCACAAAGCCCTTCCAATTGTTCTGTTCTTCAATCCCCTCCTTTGCCTCCACACCCCCACTTTTTTAGTCTTTTTTCCCTGCCTGACTACTTTTATCCAGTCTTTCTAGGGAATTCTTTTAATTTGTACTTTGCACAAGTCATAGATAGACTATAGGATTTAAGAAAGTTTGCATGATTTACGAAATCTGTGAGCCTACTTTGTGTGTGTTGATAAAAAGACAAAGATGATCAGCGTAGCATAAATACAACAGCATTACTGAAGGAAATAGGCATGTCCTCCAGGTACGCAGTGGTACTCTGTGTACCTGGCATGACGCAGACATTTGTTTTGACAAGACAATCCCCACAGTCAAAGTGAGTAGACAATTGCCTGAGTATTTGTTAAAAACCTATCTTGCTCAACAAGCCTGACGAGTTTGTTTTAAGGAAGTTGAATCAAAGACTTTTACTTGACTCGTAGCATAAATCAGTGTGTCGAACGAAGAGCAGTAAGATGAAAGTACTTCTTTGACAAGAACCTTTCAGGAAGCCTCAGGACAAGAGTAGGTGAGTTCATTATAAGGTGTTTTTACATCTTTGCGCATAATAATAATGACTAATGTGATCCAAGAGATACTTGTCACACTTTTAGGTTCTAAGCATCATGTTTACAGAATGCTTTTCTTGACATCCAGTTAAACTTTGTAATTAATACATCTATGTATTAATACATCTATGTATACCCATTCACATGATTTTATGACCACTTGGTGTTTAGTTACTTTTTCAAGATTGAATAAGAAATGTATTTAGGCGCAGATTAATTACATTGTAAACTGACTTTTTGAAACTCATTGCAACGGTGACAAAATACTTTAGCTTGGTTTAAATGTTGGGGAGTCACAATAATGGAAAGAAAAAAAAATACAATCAAACGTCTGAAGGAATCTTTAAAACCTAATAATGCTTTTTGATTGTGAAATGCTAAAGCTTTTTCAAAAGTCCTATCCTTCAAATATTTTTACTAAGAGACAACTCTCACTCATGTCTTCTTCTGAGTTTTAAGTAAACAAACAAACTACTCCCTGTAGTTAGTCCTATGGGTAAAAAAGCAAGGAGTAAAGCTTTCAAAAAATGTTCTCCAGCTCAAATCAAAACATCTATAACCTTCACTGGAGCTACAATAAATAAAGTGGAGCCACTGTTTTAACTTGTAGATTTAAAAAATGACAGTAATGACACAAATCTATTTTGATGTACAGCTGGATGGTGCTTTATAAAATATATTTAGTGTTGTGAGTTATTAAAATTCAATGGGAATTTCTGCTGCACTGTTGCTTCGACCAAATTCTTTTAGCTAAGTTTATAAGTCACCGTTGGGCTCCAGAGTGGCGCACACAGTTTTGAGAAACATGTCTTGAATGATGTTACATTTTACAAGATGAACAGGCCACAGTTTATCTTAGTGACATTTAATGCTGTGTTGGAGGAGAACAGAGGTTTACATTGTTTTTTAGGGACAGACTTGGAATATTCCATACAGAATGAGCTGAACAACACCGCTGTAGGATGATACAGGTATTTAGAAGACTAATGGAAACCTTTGTGTGTCCAAGATGAAGGTTATCCACAGTTTGGAAATTACATAATTTTTTTTATAAATTCTCTTTTCCATCATACGATACAGGCTTTGTGAGTTTTAAATGACAATCAATTCATTTTATTTATATAACACAAGTTCACAACAAATCAGACATGCATTCCAGATGATCCTAATTATCAAACAGTAGTTTAATATTCAGAGTAGTTTGATTGTCTCTATCTAAGCAGATTGCATTGAGTCTTTGACTTGGAGCATTCACTCCTCCTGGACGAGCATGCAGTAACAACAGGAAGAGCAGATAAACAAAAAGACACATATGAACTGATGTAAGATTATTTTCAATGTTCATGAAAGTAAAAAGTTAACAGCATGGTGCCATGGGCAATCTTTTTAAAAAAATTCAAATGCCTGGGTTACTGTGTACAAACTCTGTGGTTTGTAATGCTAGTACATTTCAACTGTCTTGACATGGTCAAATGCAAAAAGCATCATTACCTTTCCCATCAGGAAGATGATGGCTGTGTGAATACCTGGATCCCATGACAAAGGGACTTGCATGCAGATTTTTTAGAACTATGGTCTTAATCTTGATCCACTGATGTACAGTCTGATTGTGTGCTTGTGTGTGTGTTTTATTAGTTTGCCTTCTCCATTTTTCTTCTTTGAAGCTTGCAAAGTAGGATTGTAATGGTAATGCAGAAAATGTGAATATTTTTTATTTCTTCATCGGTCGTAAGATTTAGTTTGAGTACAAGTGTTTTTATTCTATCAAGTCATGAGTAGGAGCAAAATATGTCACTCTTATTAGTGCAAGGTTTGGCATTCACAGCAGTGTGAATAGCAGCTGGCATGAGAGTCATCTTCTCTAAGTTGGAAGGCATAACCCTTAAGAGAAAAAACATTCTTAAGTGGAGAAGTTTCAATTTTTTTTCACAACTAATTGTAAGGTGAAGTAGGAAATGGACTGAAGAGATTCAGCCCTTGTCTGCAGCAATGTGGGTGCTGCTGGAGTACATCATGAAGTCAAAAATAAGACAAAAAGGCTCTGGATTTACCCGTTTACCTGAGGCCAAGCCCACATCTGTGAGATCATGAGATATGGATCATGACTGTGAGATGCTGACATTGCCGGCAGTAAGTGAGGCTCGTTTCCGGTGAGAGTTGGACTCCGCAAGGGCTGCCCTTTGTCACCAATTCTGTCCTTACTTTCAAGGACAGAATTTCTAGGCGCAGCTAAGGTGTTGAGGAGTTTAAGTATCTTGGGATCTTGTTGACGAATGAGGGAAGAAAGGAGCGGGAGATTGACAGCTGGATTGGCGCAGCATCTGCAGTGAAGCCTCAGCTGTACTGGTCCGCTGAGGCAAAAAGCAAAGCTCTCGATTTACAGGTCGATCTACGTTCCTACCCTCATCTATGGTCATGAGCTTTAGGTCATGACCGAAAGAACGAGATCACAGATACAAGCGGCCAAAAAAAAAACAAAAAAACAGGTAAATTATCAATTGCGATGTTGGAAATGGAGAATAGTTTGTTTGGAGAAACAAACTATTGTTTCTCCAATCTTTTAACCAAACCTTTTTAAACAGCAGATTAATTGTAGAAGTCTCCTTTAAAACCAAAGTAAAATATAACTTTTAGCAAGAAATGTGTCTATAATAAGGAACAGATCTGAAACAGAAGTCTTTACTTGTTTGCATAGAAGCTAGCATTAGAGCCGGACTATAGCTAGCTACTACACAAAATGAAAAGTAGCAGATTAAATGTCCCATATCTCAGTGTTTTAAAATAAGGGAAAAACTTTCTATTCTTCATATTTCATTTTTTGTTTTGTTTTTTCGGCCAAGTGGAAATTATTGAAAAGACAAATTGTCACAGATATTTTTGTGGGTTCTTAAGGATGTTTATGTGATTATGCAGCCATAAAAAGTCATCAAGAAAAAACCTCCTGTCTCACTTTCTGTTTGTTCATGAACAAAACAAGTCTGAGAAGCTCAATTAAGTTAACCCACCTCCTGTGTGCTTTTATACTTAAACATGCCGTTAATTTTTTTTAAGTCAATGAATGAATAAATAAGCTTGTGCACAGCCTCACCCATATGAATAATTGCCTAAACAATGGAACTCATACAGTCAGCTGCATTTTCTTTAGTGTATTTATAGAGAAACCAGTATTACAACTTCTGAAGAGTTACGCAAGTAGTAGGTTTGTTTCACTTTAGAAACGCATCATTTATATATTGGTCAATGTTGGAAATAGGGCCATTTTAATGGATAAAATCAATTTGGTTAATAACAATGACTCTATTAAGATTGAAGGTCTGAAACTGAGCATTTTCATGTAAAGTAACAATTGTGTCCGAGGAGTTGGCAGATAAAACAGGGTAGCTACACCCTGGACAAGTGTCACTGTACTACAGTGTGATATTGCAGCAACTAGTTGTCTTATTTAGTCTGCCCTCAAAGACTAAATAAGCAGGAAGCACCATAATTGGTGGATTCCACATCAGAGTTTTTTTTATTAATTAAATAATGAAATATATATCTACATAACACTGTTGTACAACTATATAAAAAAAGTACAGTTGAGACTCAAACCTGGGTGTAGCTACTCAGAACCATTTTTGGATTCTTTGGGGCCTGTTTGTTCCAGAACTAGACAAAGCAAGCATAAGCATTCTGGAGCAGAGCCATACTTTCAGTATTATCATAAAGAGATAGGCGGTTAAACTTCACTAGTTGCCAGGAATTTAAGTACGTCCAGATTACGCACTAGGTTATATACAGAACAGCCTATTGGAGTGAAACGTAAGGGTTTCACTCCAATAGGAGGGTTATGTAAGTTAACCCTTACATAACTGTAAAGGTTTTGTCTTTTCTTCACCTAAAAAAATCTGTGAAGCTCATGTTTATCATTCTGATTCTGAGCAGCTTGGTGACAGTGATAAGTGTCAGGGCCATGTTTCCCGTTTAAGATAATATCTGCTGACGTTAGAGAATTTAGTGGACCAGAATCTAATCTTCCTTTAAAACACTGAATGAGGAAGAGTTTGCTTTGGCCAAACAAAGGCATAAACAAAGCAAAGAATGTGGTTTCACTTTCTCTTTTGCGGCACAAATATTCTCCTCTACCCAGATAAGTTTTTCTTTTGTTTGTTTAAGTTTGATCTTCTAAAACTACTGGAAATATAAACCAAAATGTAATAACCCATCACCATTCCTAAATTATTCTGTCAGCTCTTTTTAAGTAAACACTGATGGAACACTGATATTTAAACCATTAGACCAGTAAAATTTTATATACGTAATTGCTGGTCTTTTTGTAGATTTTTTTTAAAGCTTGGAAGGTATTTATCTTTCTTCTCTCTTTAGTGAGGATGGCTTTACCAAAGGCCCTGCAGTTCGGTGTTTTGATCTTGGTTATATGCTTCACTCTCGACCAACCAGGATTCAGACAGTCTGTGTCTGTCTTCTTTCAGGTGAGCCTGACATGTTATCAAACTTACTGTAGTGTCACACCATGTGAGATTGTCCTTTCACAGTGTAAAACACATAAATAGTTACTTTCATTGGTCAAAATTGTAAAGATAAGCAGATGTGCTGATGCCTTACAGGATCTGAGGGATGCCACATCATCCATCCTTCATGCCAGAGAGAAAAGAGAAGGTGAGTCACTGTAAAAAAAAAAAAAAACAACAACAATGGCTCCTTTCTGGATGCAGTTAATGTCTCATTAATGCCACTGTTGGGACAGTCATTAAAGGAAGTTTTTGTTACAGCCTCTTCTGCTCTCTCAAACTTTACTGAACATGACCTCCGACTTGTCATAACCTTCTCTGACCTTGAGAGTCTCCAAAGGATTCTCAGCAACATCAGCTTCCCCATAGCGATCAACAACACTGTGGAAATCAACAGCATTGAGACCACAACAGGTATAACATGGCTTAGTGGTTTTTTCATCTTTTGACAAACATTAATACTGTACATTTCCTCCTATTCTGGGAACAAAATTAAGCCTTTGTATTGCACTAATGTTTTTTTTCTTCCCACAGTGTGTTCACCAAACATAACTGGGTACCAGTGCGTATGTGAGGAGAACTTTGCCTGGTCTTACAACAACTGCATTACGTATGGGGTCTGTGACGCCATTATTGGTGACACATGTGGCTGCATTAATGGCCTGCCAGCTGATGATCAGTTCTGCCAGTCTAACAGCAGCCAAACAGGTAGGCCTGAAAAATCAGGATTCATCATTTAGTAGAGCATTAGTTTTTTTATTCGAGCTTTATATTGAACTAAAAACCCATAAAAATTTTAAATATATACCACTAACATGAAGTCAAACCACAATACAGCAACATATTGCTGCAAAAATCATAAGAACTAATGCAGTTGTGAATTTTATTATAAACACTGACCGAGCACAGACAGGCTGTATGGAGAGCATAAAGAGAGACTGTGTGTGTTTTTGGTTAAAATAGTGTGGATATATTTACTTCCTTAACCACTCAAGTCTAAGAAATGAGGTGAAGAGAGAACACGTATGCAGGTATGTTGCAGGCAGATGCTAGATAGAAATCACTATACTGATAATACTGACAATACAGTAAATACTGATGGACTCAGTATTTACTGTAAACCTGGGGTGGAGGTGATAAGGAGATGTGAGAAACAAATGGTGGAAAGGGAACAAAGAACAAAGGTGACCGAGGACATCTAGTGGCTATGAAAGTACAAGAGGAGCACAGGTCAAATACATGAATGAATTTCAGAAATGCATAGGCTATTTTCATAAATCATATTTATCAGAACTAATATTGCATTGTTATATCAAAGGTGATAATCTATTTTTGTATTGTTATAGGGTGGTTTTTCCCTCTATTTGTCCTGTTTTTATATAATTTGTTGTTTATATTGTTGGTTTCATTTTTCTTGAAAATGTTATGTCATTTCTGTTTTGTGGACTCAATTTTACTAACTTATGGAGGGCAGTTTATCAAAGGTTAAGGTTATTTGAAGGTGTGAACCACAACCAACAACATAACTTTTTTACTGGAACAAATGTGCAAAATAAAGATATTTTGAAAATATTTTTAATTCATCCCTCATTTGCTGTGGTGGGGCCCATTAACGAAAAGGTTAGTTGCGCTAACTCTAAAGCACTAAACATAAAATGTAGTTCTACTAATGCTAAAGCAAATACCACACTAATGTGGCATTTAGTGGATGCTAATGCTAAAGGCCTAAGTTCAATTCAAAAGATGTCCATGAAAGATTACAACTCTCAAACACCAATTTAGTTTTGACATAGTAATTTACATGTTCTAAAAAGCCCTCAGATACTGTATCTGTGTTTATGTCTTGTTCTCCGCTGTCTGTATTTTATTTGGCAAAGTTATTGGGGGCAGGAGGGGAGAATGGAAGAATAAGAAACCTAACTGCTGCATAAACAGTCTTCACCCACTTCAAAATAAGAGCATAAATATAAACGTCTAACTACTTGAAGAATTCGTAAGTTGATAGCCAAAACATCAATCTGATTCTCAAACTTTGACTGAAAGTTTTATAAAACAACCAAATACATTTATCCAGAAAAAATAATTTGGGGTAAGCTAAATCCTTTCAAAGTTAGCTAGAGCGTTTAGCAAAAGAGACAAAGAAACAATGCACTATTAGATAAACAATGCACTATTAGTGCAAATTTTATCCAGAAGTGAGTCCACCATATTTGGTTTTGAGCATCTTTTTTTTAGGCACGTTCTTTCCCACTTTGGAAAACTATAACCAGTGGCATTTTCCAAAATGTTGACAATGTTATGTCAATTCCCGAAATGATAAAACACCGTCAACTTTTTGAAAACTCATTAAGGAACTAGCCAGCAACAATTGGCAGCACATGGTTGGTTGGGCTCCGTGTTTGCCTTCCACAATTTTAACTTTAAAGGCTT
>CAEFZY010012466.1:0-13756 GCA_903066815.1 Brachyrhaphis roseni
TAAGTTACATTAAACTTGCGTCTTCCTCTACACATATATTCCCCCTGTCTCACTCTTACCTTTTCTGCTCGAGCGCCCCTGGCGGCCGTTAGAAAAAAAACGCATAAATAAGCCGCATCATTGTATAAGCCGCAGGGCTGAAAGCGTGTGACAAAAGCCGCGGCTTATAGTCCGGAAGTTACGGTAGTAATTTTACCTATACTGTAAAGCATAGGTATCTTGATTTTGAAAATTAGATTTTGCGTGCCTGCTCTAACACTGAGCCATGTGGCCCACATATAAGTGGCTTAATCACAAAACATCACGTGAGAAAACTGAACTAATTTTGAATTTCAGTGTCCTTAAACTAACTTTTGACACCAATATTTTGATAGCTGTTAATGTTGTTAAATTATTCCAGTTAACTTTTTGCAACAGGAAAAGCTATTTTGAGTACACATTTGTTGGGTGAAAATCACTATGTACTGTACATCAATGCAGATCAGAACTAGGGGTCCAAATTGCAATGTCTCTCTGAAAGCACTTAGAAGTTTTGGTTGTAAATGTAAGTTGCCGTCACATGACGTCATTCCTCCTGTTACATTCAGTACCCAGTTTAGCACAGAGGCTCATCAATCCCTCCATAGACACCAGTTTTTGTAAAAATGTGAGAATTTTTACAACAGCTATGAGTTCTTATGTATGTTAATGTTTCTTCTGGCTTCTTTCTCATTACTGGATAAATGGCCATGTAAACATTTAATTCATGAACTCAAATTTAAGTTATTACATATTTTACATGTAAACCCACTGTTATGATCCACAAGCCAGAACACAACAAAGTTGTAAAAAATATTATATATATATAGATATATATACACACACCCTGATGAACTCATTTTATCAGGGTAAACTGTAATATTTAACGCTTCTCAAAAACAACTGAAGAAATACTGAGCATTGAATTATTTACAGTGATAACATGCTGATACCAGTTTAGTGCATGATGCTGATTCAACAATCAGAAATTATGAAACTGGGCCACCGTGGCTTAGGCGGTTTGAGCTGCACTATTAAAAAGAAACAAAATCTCTCAGAGACTATCTTGATCCACATAGATAAAATATGATCTGTGTGCATTTTGTCATAGATCACAAAAATACAAACCTTTGCCATTCCAGTTGTGAGTCAGCCATTACACAAGAATAAACAACAAAATGAAGTGAATGTTTGTTATGCGTTTTATTTGAAAAATAAATAAACAAGCAAGTTATTTTTATATGCTCCCCTGCTTGTACAAGGGATGGGGTAATTACCTAGGCACTTACTAAAACTAACTGATCAAATGCAACAGTTATGTATTACTGTTAAGTAGAGATTTAGATCTACGTAAGTCTAACATGAATCTGCGCCACCTGTGTATCTTGGTCTTTAACAGCTGTCAAAGAGTCAGCTGTCAGTCCATGTCGGCCTTTATCTTGTTGAGTGTATTTATTCTCTGACTACAATACGTCATTTCCACATCTACTCATTTACCTAATTTGAATATAGACAAAGAGGAGTACACATGCACGCAGAACACACAATATAGGAACACAAATAGACTCAAGCCAGCACAGACGTTGAGAACAATAAACCACACACAAGAGCACCTGCAACCTCTCCATATTTGTGGCACATTCAGAAGACTTGCATCTCATTTAAATACATGTAAACATTCACACACACACTCAAGTAGCTGAACACACAATGAGATGAATGAATGTTAATAAAACTCTGATTACGGGGCTCTCTGAAACAATAGAGACAATAGGCAAGTTGTGTCAATGTTTTCCACACTATCACAAAAGCAATTTACTGTCTGGATAATAGAATAACTCCCTGTATAAAATCTGATTTTGTCTGTGTTCCTGGAAAGGATGTGTGGATGTGTGGCTACCACAAATTTATTCATAACCCTTAAAGATTAAGGTTTAAAGGAATTTTTAAATTTTACCACCAGGTTTATTTAGCAAAGTTGAAGTATTATTAATACTTTTTCAAAGATGCTGCATATCCATGAGGAAAGACTGAGCATTTATTATATGTTTAAATTATTACTGTCGAAATCAAAGGTTTTCCATCAACTACTCCTTGTATAACCAACAGTGTAGTTTTAAATTATTAAAAGCAAACACACATCTAAAATATATTGTGTGTGCTTAACAAGCTATTGGTTTGTGTGCTGTCTTGTGAGTCCCTTTGAGAGAGTAGTGAGAGAAAATCTGCACAAAATCCACAGTTGTATCAGAATCGCAGCAAGAGGTTGATGCAAGCAATGCAAAGTCTAAAGCTCCTTCTCCATTTTCAAATCTTACTCTAGCCAGGTGTCTGGATTGGTTGTAGCCCAGTAGGGCTTTTCTCCATTGGCAAAGTGTTCCTCACTATTGTGGGTGTTAATAAGAGCAGGAATGTGGGAACTTAGGTGTGCTGTGAGTGCACAGGAGTTGTCGTCAACGCTCCAATGATGTCATTTGTAGGGAAATTTCGAGGTTCTGGTTTTGATGGACTCAATTAAACCCAAATATTTCATTTTGTCTTATAGAAATCCATTGCGTGCCCAAACAATAAGAAAAAATCTGATTAGTTTGCTATACATACAAATCTATTTGAATTGTGGGACATAATTTTCTTTTTTTCTTTTACATATGTGCAACCATTTAGATTTAGGTAATGATGGTCAGCTAAAGTAGATCTTTATCAACTTACATGAACTTTATAAAAGAGAAAAACTAATGTTTTGTAGTTCTGGTGTTCCATACTGACTGGTAAAATCATTCACAATCTGTGTTATTCGTTTAGTGATTTAGGACCCTTTTTGTGACCATAAATAGTTAATAATCCTCCTTTGATAGTGAAAGTTTTCGAAATAAAAATAGGCAATATTACCAATTGTTATTAGGCAGGTTGCAAATAAAAGTACCGGAATACGATGTAATGCTTAATGTGCTTTTGCGTTGCATCTTTCTGTTGGTGTATTAAGGAGAACAGTGCCCAGATCTGAGTTGATTGTCTTGGTTTTTGTCTGTTTGAGATATCAAAAAGAAACAGCAGTGAGTACGCCACACAATCTGGCTCAAAACTCTTCCCTCCTGCTAGCCCAGTACAACATTTGTTTGGAGAAATTCAAAACTGCAATATATTCATCTTTAACAATGACATTCGGTCACCCTTGTTATAATGGGACAATAAAAACAATCCAAAACAAAGCTTTGAACAAAATGTATCAGATTTTATAAAACCTGTCCAAAATAAAGAAAAATGTGCAAAATCAAACAACCAACCAAGAAAAACCACAAACAACTGCGTGAAATAAAACCAACATAACTTACAATTATGTAACTGTAGCACAATAACTAGCATTAGCTTGCTGTATATTTAGATAAAACATAATTTCGGCTCATATACACCATATCACATTCTACTGTCAAAGAAAAGACATATCTCTTCAAACACAGTACAAATATATAACTTATGAAATGTGAATTAACCAAGAAATCTCTTTATATTGTGACTGAAGTGTAGCCCGTCTTACCTGTTGCTAGCCCAGCACAGCATTTAGCCTCGTCCTGCATGCACAGGGCATTCACGTCTGACTTGGGGGTTCATACTCAATTTGGAACTTTTGTAATTTTAATATATGCAAACAACTTGCTTTTCAGCTTGCTTTTCTTGAGTAGGAGATGTTAAAAACCTATTTTGTCTAAAATATGTAAAATAAAAATGAAAAAGTCTGAGGATCTTACAGATTTTCTTGAACTGTACCACAGTCCCCCCCCCCTGTGTTTCATCCCTCTGTGAAACGCAGAGGGGTGACAAATTTTGTAATTGGACTGAGCTGTCTCAGCGCAGTGCAAATACGCGTAGCCAGATGCATAAGCCTGGAATTGCATTTATAAGCCAGTCTTAAAAACATTTTATCGCCTTATTGCTTTCCAAGTTTCATGTTACAAGTTCTTCCAAATTATACATTTTTGGTCGTGTTTTATGTTCTGACAATAGTGTTATTTTCCGTTAAGTTATTATAATTTACTCCTTTGGGCTTATTTCATCATCAGAACCTCTCTGCAGCTCAAATAGCTCAATTTAATTTCAAATAAATGGATTTCAAATACTGTATTGAAGTGAGCTGTGATTATCCCCAATTTTGAAAGGTTAATACTCCAGAAAGCGCATTTTTCTTCCTTTAGCAGAGCATAAATTATGTTCATTGACATCAATTATAGCTATTGCATCCACTGTGTGTGCAAAATGAAATAAATGACAAAAAAATGGCAGATTTTAAACACCCTATCACCTTTGCTCTCTGACTAATAACGGTCACTTGAAGGCATGATTGATACAGAAAATACTGACTGTTATGGTCCTTGGCACATAGACAATCAACTTGATAAAACCAAGAATCGTCCCAAAAATGTATTTGGAAAAAAATGAACCGAAAGATGTGGAAAGACAAAACTCTGACAGGATAATTTTCTCCCTCTATTAGATTGTGGCCTTAATGAACTTCAATACCCAAAATTCCCTGGGGCCTCTTGCTATGGCTTATTGCCTGCTTAATTTACAGAAAGAAACAAAAAAAAAGACAGGGAGTAGAAATGACCATTAAATTGGTTGAAAAAGAAGGAAAGGGCTTACTGGGGAAAAATATGAAGGGTAGCTAGAAAGAGAGAAATTAAAGATGATCATCAAACCATGAAGCACTCAGGGCATCGTATGAGCTCATGAAGCCAATCAAGTGCAGGCTGCCTCAAATAGGCTAGAATTTAACTGACTGGTACACACTGGGTTATTGTTGGATTTCTTGCTAGGACTTGCACTCTCTAACACGCTTATACCTCCAAACCTCATTTCTTTTTTGTTCCCTCTCCAATAGAAGAAGAACGTGATAAGAGAAGGAAACTACACCAGAGTTGGCATGTTTTAGAAGAATTCAGCTAATTACCAGGTTAGGTTAGGGTCAGATGAAACCCCTTTTATAATGCTCAAGGGGGGTTGTTATTAAGTTGATTCTGTTTACTACTTGTGCAGAAAACCACATGTTCCTGCACACAGATACTACAATATTTCACCAGAAAATTGGAAGTTTTAAGGAATGTTTTTTCTTCAAAATATTTAATTTGATGCACAATGTTTCACAGCACAGAAGACACTGGGGAAACTACACAATTACCTATAAAGTTGAAATACAGTATTTTATCTTTCCCATTAATTTAGTGGCATCTTATTAGTGCACATACATATCTTCAAACATGTATATTTATAAACAATCTTTTCCAAACATTTAACAATAAAAATGTAACTAAAATTATCAGCTATTTTCTGTTCCTGTTTTTTTTTTTTTTTTGCACCGGCATCTCTTCACTTAATCCTAATAACTATTATAGTTCTCAAATTTAAGTGTCTCAAAATATGCAAAATCCAGACTAACAACAAAAGTTGGACTCAGGCTTAATAAAAACGCTGACCAAAACTAAAAAAGGAGGAGGAGCAGCAAAACCTTGCCAGAATGGCACTGATGAAAAGTCTAAAATCAACATAATGGAGCTGGTATAGGCTGCTACATGTTTCAGTCCTTAGGAGGTTTCATGCAGAAGAAACAAAAGATTTCACTCACACTCAATGAATGAAAAAAACCAAGACCCAAACCACTAATAACAAGCCATAATTTTAATTTTGACATGCTACAGTAACTGCTGACAACGTTTTGTTGAAACCTCACAAAGTTGCAAAAGTCACTATATGTAAATCTGCAAGTAAGGTAATCTGTTTGTTTTTTTTCCCAGACTTTGAAAATGTAAGAGAGATTTTTTCTGACTGGTCAGAATGATAAAGGTGTCTCCCAATGAGAAAACAATGCAAGTAATTTACCCTTAAATGCTAAAACATATTTCTGATGTAAAACTGGTTTATGTTTGTTAATTTTTTGTGTATCATTGTAAGGGTGTTCTTCATATTACCTAAGCGTAATGTGTCTTAATGTTTGGTATTTGGAAAACATCTCTGGCATTGTGTTGACCGTAATAAAGTGGAGGTGCCCATTTTATTTTTATTTTTGAACACTTTTAAAAGACTGCCCTTTTTAAAGTGTTCAATGACATCCGCATAAACACAGACACTGGGAGAAACTCTGTGCTTGTTCGGTTGAACTTCAGGGCAGCATGTGACACTGCTGACTATGACACATTATTGAAGTGACTGGAGAGCTGGGTCAGACTCTGTTACAGTACTTGACTTGGTTTTACCTGAAGAACAGGGACTTCTTTGAATCAATAGATAACTTTTCATCACAGGCATAACAAAAATCAGATGTGGGGTAGCCAAAGGTTCACTCCTGGGGGCACTTCTATTTAAAACTTACATGCTCCCACTAGCTCAGGTTATAACAAGATTAATAATAAAGATTGGTTGCCATCACTACATAGATGATAGACAGCTGTATTATGATGTCACGACGTGGCTCTGAACCAGTCCAAGAACTGGACATATGCTTAGAATAAATCAATACATGGATGTGTCATAACTTTTTTCTAGCTGAACAGAAACAAACTTGAGGAATGATTAAAAGTCAGCACACGCACGTCTTCAGTTATTACAACCAGAAACTACGGATGCCTTCCTGTTATTTCTCTGGGACACCAATAGGAGTCAGTAATGCTGTCCAAAATATTGTTTTTTTCTTTTATAAATTATAAGATAATTAGAATTTTCCCAAAATTTGATAAATCTCTGTAACAACCTTTTGTTTACATTTTAATCTAAAAAAAGAGAAAACCCTCAATAACACTATTTATATATGTAAAATGATAGCAGTGGAATTATTAAATAGGACATAAATTTAGCTATAAAAGTTTGAACAAAATCCGTTTCTGTTTACATACAGGTTTTAGCTCCACCAAAAGGTAGACTATAAAGAGAGTAAGAAAAGTAATCATCTAGAACTCCTATAAGCCATTGACTCAAAAGGGCTTATTTTCCATTAATGTAATTGTTTTTTTTACTTGACTATTGTTTAGCATGTATTTATACTAGTGGATAAGTTTCAGTAATACTGGTGATTAATAAATCTTTTTTTGTAGTTAAAAACTACTTAGCTGGGCACTTTACCATGACATATTTTTTTAAAGAAATTATTACCAGAAACAGTAATATGGATGGTAAAAATAGCACTACAAATTATAAGCCTATGTTGCATAATTTGTCTCTGGTCCCCTGGTAATTTTATCTTTTGCAAATTCCAATAGTCCTGGAGAGATTGACTGTACTGTTTGACTCCACTTTGTGGAATTCATCCCAAACTATTTAAATTGTGCTGCAAAGTAAGGCAAGTAGGCACAGCTGTGTCTCCTCCACATGGCAGTAATCGGTTGTTACACCTGTTTTGTCTAGTAAACCAGTGATTTGCTTATTGAGGGCACTGGAAGAATGTATTAATAGACTGTAAGAAGGCTTAAAAAATAGGGAGTTGGTATGGTTTTATACCCCGTAGGAAAATGGACAGCAGTGCGGGGGAGGATGCCAAGTCTTTGCTGCAGCTGGAAGCTGCAGACAAGAATTGTGGGCATTGGAAGTTGAGAGTCTGCCAGCTGCCAATTGTCTAGACCAAGACAGATGGGAGAAAGTCCTACATGTAGAATTGAGTGGCTTTTTGAGATTGTGAGCTGAACAGAAGAATCCAGACGACAGAAGGAAGATGCCAAATTTTATATGCCAACTGCTGGATTAAGGAGCCGGTTGCAACAGCTGTGATTCAGTTCAACAACTTCTTGATGCACTAATCACAAAAATGAACAAGGTGCATTTTTGTAAAATATAATAGACAATTACAGCTAAAGATGTCACAGTGCACATGAGGAGAGAGATGCACAGATGTTACAGTATGCATTATTGTGAATACAGATTCCTTAATCTACTGTTATGCTGTTTATCTTGTCAAATCATGTTATTTAAAATGCTGTAATCCAAGTTAACATGGAAAATCAGTTGTACTTACAAGGGGCATAAATAAAATGTCCACATAGTTTTACTTCAGTTTTTATTTCAGACTGTTCAGATGATGAAGGAATGGCCACATTAGTTCACAATAGCAAAGCTACTGAGTGTCTTCAAGTGCAATGTGATATGTTGGATATGATGGTGTACTGTACATCATCGTAATTTAGAACAATAGTGATGATCCTGCCTCCTTACATTTCAATCCAATGGACAACTTTGCAAATTTAGACATTTTTATGTATTTTTTTTTAGTTCTGCAATATTTTGCCTAAAACCGTCTAAGTGGTGGTGTTCTGTTACGAAGTTATACTGTATATATTATGTTTTCAGTAATTAAGTTCATTTATGTAGGTCAAAAAGGCCGAAAGCCTGCCCTCATGTGTTCTTTTCAGGAATTGCAACTTAGCAATATTTTCTTGTTTGAAACAAAACTTTATTAAACAGCAGTAGCAGTCAAGGAGACAATATGGCGTCCGGATTTACTCCGTGAGGTCCGGTCGAGTGACATCTTTCGTTTATGGTTGCATTGACGGTATGTATTGTGAAAGTAATTATGTGGGATTGTTTCCGTGCTAGATGTAGGTTCCTAATGTGCTATTTGACTGTATGATAAATTTTCTTTGTTGTGTAATTTAACCACGATTTGAGAAATTACTCAATATGGCGTCGGTAGCATAGATCTATTCATATAGATGTTTGGCAGATACTCTGTGTAAAAGTGCATTTTATTCTGCACATACTCATACACTTACTGTGTTTTTTGTCTTTGTATTTTTTTCAATTTCATCCTTTTGATTGTCAATAAACCTGCTGACAATGGTCTTCGGTCTTTAGAGTTTTGATAAGAGAAAGGTGTTAGCTAGCCTTTGCATCAGACATGCACCAGAAACGGCACAAGTGGCTTCTTTAGCTTGTAGGAGCCAAGCAGTTGAATTCTCCTATTGTTTAAAATGTACAGCCCTACCTCACTCAGTACAGGAAACGGGTATAAAACCATCTCACTCAGTCACAACACCGGTGGAAGCAAGTCAGGAGTTGGAATAGCAAATGTTATGAACATTGACTTACAGTGTTTTGCGACTTTGGACATGTGATCTATTTGCAATGCGGACAAATAGTGAAATGGTTCTCCTTTGCTCTGACTGCTGACAACCCTTTCTTTCCCCCAGAAGTCTTTAAAACTATTTTTATTACACTGTCATAATTTGTTTTTCTAATTTGCACTACAACCAGTAAGTCACAAACCTGTCCATAAAATAGTAGTACATTCGCTAAAGTAAAATAGAGTTTTTTTTCTACTCAAACACCTTTAGCAAAAATCACACTGGATAAATATTTAAATAAATATTGTAGTCTGCCAGCAAAATGTGGAAGTCCTCTCCATCTCTTTCCTTCATGAAGTAATCATCTTATTTTTATTTGGTCCTGTGTCATTTATTTATTTTTTACACATCTCTTTTGCAGTCTCTTTATGACAAATGAGGCTGTGTATTGACTTGTGAAATACAGCTCTGCCACAATGTGAAATCCAATTTTTCACTGCAGCAAATCTGTCAAAATCGCAAAATACACAACTGCATTGATGTGTATGTAGTCATATCATTTTACACCTGTGAACTGTATTTAATCTGACATAATTAGTCAACGTGACTTTCTGACACACATTATGTCACTGAGCTTTAAACTACCTACCACTTTATTCAGCTAATATAATCTAATTGTCAAATTGCATTAACATTGACAAAATTCTGGAGCGGCAAATATATTTGAAGCCAAATTTAATAAAATGCCACATATAATGTACAGATTCAAAGATTGTAGCTATTCAGCAAATTAAAGAAAAGATCCCAGTTGTAAATGGACAAAAGGCATTGTCTGCTGTGACAGACTGCTAATCCATCACAGGATGGGGTAGGAACATCATACTTTTCTAATGTTAGCCCTCTCAATTTTTACCTGTAAAATTCTAAGCTAAATTTAAAAAAATTCTCAGGCAATGAAACTTAATTTCCAATCTTCAAAAGTCCTTAAAAACATAACTTATTGTGTTCTGAAGAACAAATCTAGGACTCAAGGTTTGCTTGTGGTTTAAAAGTTTACATCAGTAAATGGTAGGCAACGCTAATAGCTTCAGGCTCTTATTCTTGGATCTATATACAGCAGAAAGACAAAGCTGAATAAAACAAAAGACTTTAGTAAGGTCAGTCTCAGGTCATCCCGACCATCAACTTTAACTTAGTTAGATTTGTTCACTTATTTCCACTGTCCTATCTGTACTGTCTTGACTCGATCCCACTGGATCGGAGTCTGTTTCCCATTCAGGATCAGAACAGGAAACTGATCTGAAAATAAAATTCAATGTAATTTATTGCAGTATTTAGCAGCACTATTTTTGAAGGTGTCTAGAAATTCTAAAATGACCCACTAACTGGCTTGTAACCATGAAAAACAGTCTAATGAAATAACTCAGAAACCAATCAGTAAAGATTAAATTAGTCACAAACTAACCACTAGCCGTAATTGCTTGGCAGTATTTTAGCAAGCAAGAGTCTGCAAATCAGTGAACCAAATAGTCAGTAAATGGCATTCAGACAGGTAAGCAATCAGCCAACATGGCAGTCTCCTATCTTGTAAAGACTGGATTACTCACAGGGAAGTCATAGCTTCATCAAAGCTGCAGTGGCAGCAGCCCTACTTAAATTTCCTTAAGTTCCACAAAAATGGCCACCTAACCAAGTAATCCTATGAGGTAAAAGTCTTTCATGTTTAGCTTAAAATGGCGTAATGAAAAAGCAATGAATCTTTTTTGGTCATATCTAAACAAATGATAAAGAGGAACAAGAACTTATGACAATTGATTATTGTAAAATCAATTCATTGCAGTGTCAGTGAGGGAATTACACTACACTCTCATTAATTCATAACATATTTTTAACTGTTGCATCTCAAATCAGGTCAAAATTGATGTTTGAAACTGCAGACATGGCTCTTACGACTACGAAGCTGAATCGACATACTTCGGATCTTTTGACCATGTTGATACACACAGACTCCAAGAGAGGTACATTTATATGTACCATTCCAACTGATTCTAGCAATGAAACAATGCAGTCAAGTTTAGTTTACTTTTCAACTGAACAAATTTCCAACTCAGGAAACCCACAGATGGCATCAATTCACTTACTTGCTGCAATCCCTCTTCCTGTATAAGCATGAGGACAATTGCTTGTTTGTGTCCTTGACTTTCCAGCAATCCCTCATGAAGAACATGCATGTAGCAGAAAGAAAAACATCACTATAACAGGAAGAAACCTCCAGCAGTACCTGGCTAAGTGTGAGGCGCCATCTGCCAAGATCAAATAACATTTGAAAAGACAAGAACAAGAGCTTAATAGACTAAAAAAAAAACCTGCTCTAAAATCTTGTGCGTTGACCTGATTGTAATAAGTGGGTTGAAAGTGACTGCAGTTCTGAACTTAATAAGTATAAGTATAAATGGACAACTGTTCAGTAAAACAATTCTGTTAATGAAACCATTAAAATATGGGAATAAAAGCAGCTTTTTTAGACAAATTATGATAAATGAATGAAAACTAGTTCATTAGTTCAATATGGTGTATGGCCAAAATGGGCTTGATGGTTTACCACAGAAAAACAACTGACAAACAAATTACTAAGATAGACTACAGGGCTTATTAGGGAAAGATGAGGGCTGGGAATATGACAGATTCTATAACTCACTTTACCAAAACGCAACGCTTGCTCACCAATGTCTCTTTTGCAGCCTTCCTTTATTCTTGTTTCTCAGAACCGCCCAACTATACACCAAACTTGTTTATCTTTTCCTAATTCCACTCGTCACCCACTCTCTCACTCTTCCATTTTCTCTCTGTCTCTCTCTCTCACCAGACAGATCATTAGGATTAGCTCTCTGACACCGCCTATCCCATCAGATGTTGATCGGCCACAGTGGCAGAGTGTGGGAACCAGAAAATGAGCTTCTGACAGATAATAGGCTGCTCTGTACCTTGTATCAAAGGGAACAGATAGAGAGGGAGAGAAAGATGGAAAGTGAGAAAGTCAAAAGCTTTGCCAGACATTTTTTCTGCATTCCTTCCTCTGTCTTTAAAATTTTAGTTACTTGTGCGCTACAGATCAAACATTTGCCTTAACATAAGAATTCTGTCTTTCAAACATTCTTTAAAAAGTTACATACATTGAATAATTAATTTGAGTTCAGTCCTATTGATCGTCTGACTGGATTGTTGTTTTCAGTCTAAAAGCATACTATTGTGACTTAAAATTTCACAATATAGCATGTGATATTTATGAGGTTAGTATTTTTCTAACCTCAAGAAATATGTAAAGACACCAGTGGACACAAACTGCTTTAAAGTTATTGAGTTTCCTGAGCTCTGGAGAGATATTTACAAGTTTCCCTGGAGTCAATATTAAAAAAATTTTCTCACTAAAGGGTTTGTGGAAGACCCAAAAAACAGACAAAATGAGGCAGATGTGGAGCAAAATAGAGATGTGTAATAATACAAAAAATAACCATAAAAGCACAAAGTCCAACAGTCAAGAAATATCAACTTCAGATAATGAAAGTAAATAAATTCAAACAGGAAACCAAGTGCAGTATCGAACAGAATGAGCAGATAAACGAGCAAAAACAATAAAAATCAGTGAATTTATATGCTGCTGGTAGAGTGAAGAATAACATTGAATGCAGGTGTGTTAGGAACAGCTGTGGAACAGAGCAAACAGGGAAGATGGCTACTAACAAATTAAGCTAAAGTAGACACAAAGAAACTACAAACCCAGGAGAAAACACCTGCCAGTGCTCTACAATAAATTCAAATCTACAAGGAATAGAGCACAAGAATAAACTAAGAAATTCAACACAAAGAAATTAAGTAATTAGGTAACAGCTTAGTAACAATAATGAATAGGGAGAGATTAATTGAAAATGGTGAGACCTATAAAGTATAAACAAACAAGAAAACTAAACAAAAGAAAATCACACTGCTCTAAACAAAGATTTTTTTAAACTTTTATTCAATTGGTAAAAACACAAAAAGGAACAAAATCAATTTATGTTTCATCTGTAAACATGTAGACTGTCACATTTATTGCCTGCAAGAGACATGAAAATGAAACACTTCAATTAGTTATGAATTATGTCTGGAGTCAGTTTAAATATATTCCTATATGTGAAACACACACACACAAATACCTTTCATGAACTATGTTTTTCTTGGCAGTGAGTTCTGAGACATAAAAACTCTCCTCTCTCATGCATAAACACCAACATCATTTAAAAGCAAAACATCCAGTCTGCCGCTGATGAATATCTCAGTTGATAGTCAATCAAAAACATTCCTTTCAAACATAAAATGATTGAGTTTTAAATTAAATCAATATCTTGTAGACTAATGGCAGCCTTGCAGCTTTCAGTCAAGATTTCAACTCAGAACACATGCTAGAGAAGCGCATTAAAGGAATTAAATAACATTTAGCTGAATATTGAGGTAGGAAACCTGAGCATGCAGGTGTTATTGGGTCATTGGGCAGCGTTTTTAATACTGTACAATGATTCCATAATGACTAGTTGTTGGGCTATCATTGAGTACAAGTGTTCCTGACTACTGTATTTTCCGCACTATAAGGCGCACCTTCAATGAATGGCCTATCTTAAAACTTTATATATATATATATATATATATATATATATATATATATA